>JARYGA010038528.1:0-120653 GCA_030545235.1 Helianthus tuberosus
TTCAAATGTTTTTGGATTTTCTGAAATTTTCTACTCCCCCTAAAATGCAAACACATTTTAGGAAATTTAAAAATAATCTGTACAAAAACTTGACAACTGACATCGAATCGCATCAAATCGCCATTCACTATGCATAAACACTCAGAACTCCCCTTATTACAAACCATTTTCTCATTTAGATTTCAAAACACTTAAGTTTGTTTTAATCAAAATGATTTTTCCGGAAAATGAATTTGTATTTACCACTTGTAGGTTTACCACTTGTTAAGTATGGGGATATGGTTCATCATCTTGTCAGTTTTATCAACTGTAGTAAATCAAGTACAACTTAATGTCCTTGATTCACTGTTTGCAATTAAGCAACCTCTTACCACTTGTAAGAATATCCAACATTTAAAACATGTGTAGGAATAAACCATCTACACAAACCATTTTACCAATCAAGATGCCGATTCCTGCTTCACATTTACCAACCTGGAAGCTCCGGCAATTCACACTTATCCTGTAATCATTTAAACAATCTTAACAACTTTCATACAAACTCATAAAACATTAGAAAGATGCCGATTCCTGATCCACGATATAAACTTGGGATCTCCGGCAAGTCCTAAGACTTTAAGGAAAGCAAACTTCCACCCAAGTCTTATTTGACTTGGTGGCTTCCAATTCCTGGGTAGTAGGGTTGTAAGTTGCCTTTTTCGTTGCATAAAAATCTTTAACCCCCTTTACTTTCCCATCAAGCATTTTCTTGAAAATTTTCTTAACATTCCCATTGAATGTTTTTTCAATATCAAAATCTGAGATTTCTATTTTACCAACCATTTGTTGAATTTCTTTCACACTCATAGATTTAATGTCAGCCTCATTCAACAAATCATCAATCTCATTTTGTGACTCCTCTGATTTTGTGGAATCAGATTCATTGCCAGATTTTACATCAGATTCTTTAACAACCCATTTTTGATTGTCAAGATGAGCCTTCTTTTTGTAAAATCTTTTAGAATTTTCACCAACTTCATTCTTTGAATTTTCAACAGTTTTGAAATTTGTAGTTGGTGAAACATTTTTTTCAACCAGTTTTTCTTTGAGTTTATCGGATACTCCCTGTTTTCTGTTGTCTTTGTTTGGACAGTTGTGAGCAATATGTCCAGCAACTTGGCATTGAAAACAGATCCTTGTATCTCTTGGAATGTCTCTTGAATGAAAAACTCCAGTTCCTGTTCTTTTTCTTTCAACAAGAAACTCCTGATTTGTTTCTTTCCAGAAAGGTTTCTTCTGTTCATCTTCAACACTTCCACCTGAAACAAATTTTGTTTTTGATTTAAAATTGTTTATCTTTCTGTAACTTTCTTGCTGAATAAAACCTAAACCTTTTCTTTTGTAATTACAATTTTGGTTTGTTTTCTTTTGAAAACCAGAACTAAAATTGTAATCATTTTTCCCTTTTTTTCTTGTTTAACCTTTGTTGAACTCTTGAAGTATATTTTTTAGGTTTTTCATTAAAATTTAAATTTTTAGTATCAGAAATATTAATTTCTGTGATTTTAAAAACCTTTTTGATCTTATCAAATCTAACACTATCCATCGGAAACTCTTCATCAGAATATAATTTGTCAGAACCATTTAAAGTATATGCAACTTTAAATGTTTCATCATCCAAATTTGCCTTTGATAACAAAAATTCTTTACTGTAAGACCGTTTTTCCGATGATTTTGAACTGTGAACTGACGAACTTGAACCCCCAGACTCAGATTTTGACTCAGACACCTCCTCAGTATCCAACACCTGATCGACCACCTTTTTGATTAACTCAGACTCATGATCAGTATCAGACGAGGTAAATGTGATATCAATATTTTCTGGTAAAACGTCAGTTTCCTCTGATTTTAACTTTATATTGACTGCTTTTTCGACTTGCTCCTCATTTGGTTTCCTAGGAGAATAACCTTCCCAGATAGGAGGCGGACACTTGTTATACTTAACAGTCGATTTCTTACCAGTCTCTTTCTTTTTCTTTTCATCTTCAAATGCTTCAAAACCTGCAACAGTAGGATAAACCCTATCAATCACATAGTCAGAACATGAATAACTAAGAAGTAACCTTCTGATTCTTTCGTTCTCAATCTTTTCATTTTCCAAATCCTGCTTCAGTTTTGCATTCTCTTCAATGTAATGATTAATTGCCTTTTGCTTTTGCATCAAAGTTGAATTAGTCATGGTTAACGCCTTTTCTCTTTCTGAATTTGTTGTTTGAAGACTAGTCACTGTTCTGTTCAATACACTATAAGATTCTTTCACATAATTGATGTCAGATAGCAACTTCTCTATCAATCTTTCTCTGTCAAACAACAACACATCTTTATCTTCACACTTCTTGCAAACTTCCGAACACTTCATGCAAGGCTTCTCAACCTCAACAATCTTCTCAACCTCTACAGTCTTCACCACTTCAATAACCTTTTCTTCAACAATTTCTTTTTCAACCTCAGTCACCTTTTCTTCTTCAACAACATTTTCATTCTTCAGATCTTGTTGTTGTTCTTTTTCAGCTCTTTTCTCCTTCAGCTTCTCCAATCGTTCTGCAAAATAGAAATGAAAACTTTCAGGAGATAAGTGACTTTTAGCGACATTAATATGTTTTTCTTCATCATTATCACTGCTGCTATCAACTGGTGTCTGATCAAACTGTGTAGATTTTTCAGACTCAGTATCTGAACAACCAGAATCAACTGGTGTTTGATCAAAAACAACTTCTTTTTCTGAACTATCATCATTTTGAACACTCTCATCAGAACTTTTCAGACTTTCTTCATCACTGTCAGAACTTTCATTAAATGCATCAGATTCTTCTTTCACACTATTCACTGTCTCACCAATAGATCTCATCCACTTAGCAAACAAATCTGGTTCTTTGACTATCTTTGCAATAAATGCTTTGAAACCACCTTTCTCATCCACAAACATATCCCAGCTAAACCCTTCAGGTAATTCTTCATCATTCTGATCTACCAAACATGCTGAGTTTTCAGAAGATATGTATTTGCTCCAGTTGAAATCTACCAAGCATCCTTTCTTCGAATCTTCAATCTTTCTACCATGAGCCGTTTGTGAATCTTGTAATTGACCAACTTGCTGATAGATGGCTTTCCGGTAGTAGTCTTCTTTTTCGAACGGATTCTGAGCACCACTCACCTCTCTGTTTTTGCACTCTCGTTTGAAATGACCTTTTTGCCTGCATCTGAAACAAGTAACTTTAGATTTGTCAAATCCTAAATTAGAAACACAAGCATCAAGAAAATCATTTCTTCCAGTGATTGTTTTGAACTTTTCAGCCCTTCGAAGAACACTAGCAAGACACCACTTAATATCCATGAGTTCCATTTCTTCGGCATCTATCTGATCATAATCCTCCTTTGTCAACATAGGATTTCCAATTCGACCAGCTACCAATCCCTCATAGGATACCAACACTGAACCAAGTAGAGCCATGTGATCCTTTGCTATGTCTTCTGAAAAACTTTTACCTTCTGGCAGATTGAGAGCTATATTGCACTGAATCACACAACCATTTCCCATCTTTGTGTTTTCTGATGAAGTCTTTGGATTAAAACTTGGATATGATGAGAAACTGCTACTGCTTTTGTTTGTGCTTTGATCAGTTTGTTCTGTAGCATTCTCAACACTATATGCAGTCTGAATCTTAGGACTTCTATCAGATTCTGATGTAGGAACACTGCCTTTATAATACATCTTCACATCCTGTTGACCACTTGGATTATTCATCCTAGCGATCTTTTGCTGTTCCAGATCCTGACTTTCAATCTTTTCAATGAATTGAGATATCGATAAACCATCATAAACACCCGTATTTTTCAATATCATCAAATACGTTCCCCACTCTTTCTGTGGTAAAGCATCAGCTAGCTTATCAACCCATTCCTCATTTTCCTTTGTGATGTCCATCATCGACATCGTTCTCACCAGATGACAGTACCTTTCAATTAACTTCTTCGTGTCTTCCCCAGGCAGACTTGTAAACAGATCAAATTCTTTTTTAAGTAACGACTTCTTGTTCTTAATCATATTTGCACTTCCTTCAACTTTTACTTTCAAAGCATCCCAAATCGACTTGGATGTTTTATCATGTTGAAGAAGTATGAATATGTCTTCTTTGATCGCCTGTTGTAACAAATTAATCATCATTTTTTCAGCCCGATACATCTCTCGTTCTTCATTGCTGAAATCTGAAATCTGTTTAATTGTTTGTAGCTCAGTTCTTGGTAATACGTACTTCTTCAAAATGCACTCCCATGATCTCAAATGATTAGCTTGAACCCAGTTTTCAAACCTATCTTTCCAACCATAATATTCTTCAATACCCATAAGTTTTGGCGGTTTCTGTGTAGTTCCCGTCTCATTCTCTAAGTTCACGGCTTTAGCAATTGAAGATTGACCCGTCGGTGTTGCAAATGCATTGTAAAATTCAGTACTCATGATGACGTATCAAATTTTTCAACACTGTGTCGTAAAAGCGAAATCAGTTTGTAAGTTGCCACAAAAGCGAAACCCTAAAGTGACGTTTGAGCGAAACCCCAAGTTACCACTAAAGCGAAACCTCAAATTACCACAAGAGCGAAATCTCAATTTACCCTAAGAGCGAAATCGCTGTGACACAAGAACGATACCCTGACCTCAAAAGCGAAACCCCTTCGAACCAGAATTTAGGCCATTTTACTTAGAATCTAAGTCTCAAACTTTCCAGGATTTATCTATGCAAGATTATCTATGTGCTGAACAATTTTGATCCAATTTTGACCGTGAAAACCCTCTGAATTAAGAAAAGTATGTGTAGAAGTGAGAAAAACCAATGAAAAACAGAAGAAAACAAGCTAATTTCAACAGAACTCCTCCTCCTGAGCTCTGATACCACTTGTAGGACCGGTTTCGGACCCGAACGAGTCGATCAGAGGCGTTCTCCTATGTTTCAGGTGCGGAATTACAAGAAACAAAGGTAGAAATAGCTTTAAAACACTGTTTGATTGATTGGATGACAATTACAGCTCAAATCTCACACCGGCAGCACTTCGGCGTAGTTGTCAAGAGTATCCCTATGATTTCGCTCAAGAGGTCACCTATATATAGGGTGATGGTTTCGCTTATGTGACAGACCACATAAGCGATACCCCATGTTAGTGATTTCGCTTATGTGTCATGTACACATAAGCGATACCCTCTTGTACACATGAGCGAAATCATCTCTATCTACCTATATAATTTTACATATTCTCGTACCACGTGCCCTGATCTATACAATGAAATCTAAGATTCGATACAAGACGAAGTCAACAGATGTAGTGCATCAACATTTATGAAGATAATGTACCTAGTATGCTAGAGTAAACATACAGGGTAGAGCTGTAAAACAATGTGTCCATATGTTACTGGAACATATGCAACAGAGATGCAGTATAAAACAATGTACTAAGTATGCAAAGTCATCATACAAAGTAGAAAAGTCATGTAAAACAATGTACTAAGTATGCAAAGTCATCATACAAAGCATAGAACACCATGAAATCATGTACTATAAATGTACTAATGAACATAGCAAGTATATGATGTGAAAACAGGAAAGCACGAAAGTAACAAGTAGGCACATGTGTTTCACCCCAAAACAGTTTGGAAAACAGTAAAAGAGGGGTCTATGTACTCACTTGAGATTGCTCAGTAGTCCTTGAGTAACAACCAAACAATGCTAGAGATCGCGGATATCAAACGGCACCTAATATAGGTAACTATGTTAATTAACCGGACCTAGATCGGAAGATCGGGTAGTATTAGGGTTTGTAAACCAACGAGTGTAGAGACTCGTGTTATTTGGTTTAACAAAGCCTACATACTAAATGAAACTTAACCTAATTGCTTACGACCCATTACGACCCGTTTAGGTAGCTTATGCTACTTTAACGCGTCGTTCGCGTGAAACGCGTTCGGACCGCCTAACTAGTCCTATGACAAGTGTTATATGCCTAAACATGTTACATAATCAGTTATGTGACAAAAGTTTAGGTTACATATGCTTAATTACCAATTATACATGAAAAGGGTATTCTGGTAATTTATCTAAGGCATATAAACTACCTATCATACAACTATTCAAACGATGTGACCATAGGGTATAACCTCGGAAGGTTATTCCCTACCTACTATGGTCACCTAATGTGTTTGGTCGGATCCTAATGATCGACCAAATGGGTCGGGTTCGAGGTATAAGCGATTTATTAGATCGCTTACCCTACGACCCTAAACAACGTGGTAATCAGTAGGCATAGTCCCAAGGGACTATAACCAACGTGATTACACTCACGTTGCGAAGTTCAAACGAACTTCGCATTGACCATTACTGGTCAACGCTGAAAGTCAAACAAAGTTTGACTTTCTGACTCGAAAAGCAATAAAATAAGGAAAAGAACGAAAGAATACTTATGAAGGGTCCCCGAATGCTAATCCCGATCCAAGAACTCAGGTATGAAACAATGGTTTCAACTTAGAGCTCTCAAATCAGAATTCTTGTAAGAAATGAGGTTGGGGTGATGGGGTATTTATAGTTTTCGGGTAACCGTTAGGATCGTTTCATGGAAAACGTGCCATGATCCAAGGCGTACACTTGTCGGAAACTCATGGTGGCTAAAATTGATGCTTATCATCTGACTAAGCAATTTAGAACATGTGGTGGTGGATCAAACAGCAGCAAACTGATGTTAGATTCGATTAATCTGGTCAGAAGGGGCCTCGCGGGCCGCCTAAGGATTCTCAGGAACTGAGGCGGGCCGCCTAGCAGTCACAGATCAACAATAAGTTTCAGAAATTACAGTTTCAGTCCCTGCACGTGTTTAAGGCCATTTCCGACACTTCTAAGGCCCGTAAAGCCAACTTTAAGGCCCTAAAATGTTGCCTAAACATTGAGGACATGAAACATGCTCAAAAATATGCCGGGTGTTGGTTCGTTTGGTCGTACGAACGCGATGTTCGCTTAATTACGACGGAATGCGCATAAGCGCGAAAAACGATCCAAATGACGCGACGAATGGATTTTTGGCAAGCCAAACACTAAAGTATAATATAGTCATGCTTACATAAATTTTTGGATGTCCGGATGTATTCAGAACGTAAGTTATGCGCGAAAATGCAAACTTGTGCACTTTTTGACACTTTTAGTCCCTGAATGACACAAAAGTTTATTTTAGCACACTGAACCCCTCAAAGCCTATTTCTAAGCTATATAAAGGATATTTAAGGTGTGTTTAACTTATGGTCATGTTCCGGAATGTTCGTTACAGTTCAAATTGACATACTTTCGCAGTTTGTCATATTTAGTCCCTGTAAGCGAATTAACTCGATTTTGCCATACCAAAGCCTTCAAAACTTATTTCTAAGTTATGTAAAGGTTATTTAAGGTATGTTAAGCCTATGTCACTATTCCGGAGTGTTTGTTGCATTAAACTGGTTATATTTACGCATCGGTGCGAGTATAACCTTCCAGAAAGCGATTTAGAGTTTGAATTTGAACAAGAATTGATATGTGCAAATGATACACATATTTTTACAAATCCCAAGTATGAAAGATAATATTTCATTGGTTTGGTATTTGTTTGATGGCCGTGGAGGCACAGGTGTTACAGTCTCCCCTACTTTAGGAAATTTCGTCCCGAAATTTATTTAGAGGAAACTTGTGAGAGCTTGAAAATATGAAGTTGAAAAGATCGAACAATATTGATTAGGGTTCTGAACTTCTAGTAACCTTTAATAACATCATGATTGCAATGTAAGAGGGATACTTATATACAAGTATATGAAGCGTCATTGGTGCGTCCACCGTACCTCTATTACATCGTTCTCATTTCGTTATTGTTGTCACTATCGGCTCTTACACATAATAAATCTTACTGGGTTTCTGTGCACTAAATTTCATAATTATGTACGAGTCCATAATCAGACAATTCCTTGCACAGTTCACACAGTCTATTTTATAGTGTGTAGGGGAAAACCAAATGAACAAACCAGTGATGAGCGTGACTAGACCACCATAGGGTCCTTTTGACTAAATCAATAAATGATCTAAATAGACTATCAAGGAGTCTGTCCAGCCACATCACTAGATGTCGTTCTTTAACCAAATTGTGAATCAATCTTTTTTATTAGACCACTAAAGGGTCTCTTATGAATCATGGAGTAGTACTATATAATCCAAGGGTTTTAACTATTACATAGAAGCCCATTCAGGATTTAAGGTAGTACCTTTTTGAATATCCTACTACGAATTCCTCATATGAAGATATGAAAGATTCTACGAGGATTTGGATAATTAATACCCAGAGTATAAAAACACAAAATGCATAAAAGAAAATATAAGATGAATAAACACATAGTCACATAACCACAAAATTGTTTGTTAATTTGTCTTGTAAATTGCGTACATGCATTTAAAGCACACTAGGAATCCATTCCGTGGATTTCATTTGGTACTTTAAACGTTATCAAGAATACAACTATAAAGATAGAAAGATTCAAAAAGAAAATTCGATTTCGATTATTAGGAACCGAAGTGTTCGAATTAAGGTACATAAGGAATCCAATTAAGGACTCTGATTTGAATGATAATCATCCACAAGGATCTAATTGTGTGGATAAAAAGATCCCATATGGATTTAAAAGTTGAAGATGTTTTGAAACCTTGCACTGGATGTGCTTAGGTCAAAACATGATGTAAAATGCTTATGAAGTTGAGATGCTTGATATGTCAAGGCGACATATGAAGCAGAATTTGAAGTTTAAGTCAATGTATGAGGAAAAAATATTTTTGAAAATTATGCATGGGGTTCTTTTAAGAAAAAGGTGTTTAACGTTTTTGAAACCTTATATATAATACTTTTGAAATTATAAAGTAGTTGTAAGTATATTTATAAAAATGTTTTAAAATCATGCGAGATGAATTTTGAAATTATGTATAAGGTTTTTGAAAGACATGAATGATGCTTTTCGAAATCATGCACTTGATAAGAAAATGTACTGTGTTAATATTGCCTTCAGACTATATGAAATATTTTGAAATTAGGAAGGTTGGTTTTGATAACATGGCCTATGTTTTTTGGGATAACATAGACAATGCATCTAGAAAATTGTTTTCAAAATATATGAAATGTTTTGAGATCATGAAGATTGTTTTGAAATACTTGTACTGTGTATGTTGAAAAATCGAAACATAATGGGTATGAGATTTGAAAATACCCTTAGTTATCTAACCAAGGATTTAAAGGCACAGATGTGCGAAAAGCACGATTACTCATAATGGTCACTTAATTTTCTGTACTTTGTTTCTTAGAGTGAAACGAGTACTTAAAATTTTCGAGGGAATCATGAGCAATTATTTGAAAGAGAGAAATCACAAGAGTAGTTTGTAAGGTACATAGTTCCTTGATGTAGGTATCATAGGAAAAGCCATACACACCTAGCAGGGGGTTGAGCTGGTTGGTTGGTGTCACACCCGCTCGTAGCGGAAACGCAAGGTGTGATCTGTATGGTTTTCATTGCATAAATATCGATGTACATGAACAAACTATATGAATAAAACATACTCCATTGCCATTGCCATTACATAAGTGTTTCCCAAAAGAATGCAACATAAGTTGAATGTATTGGTTTCAAACCATCAAATGAAAATAAGTTGTCATCGTTTTATACATCAAAATGTAAGTCTTAAAATGTCAAGGCTTTGACCACTATATCACCGCAAAGAGGCGGTGTATAACGGGCAAACCCTTCAAATGGTGGCATGGAGTCTTGATACTTGCTTTCCTTGACTGAAATGTCTGCCAGGTCCACTAATTTCCTGAAATACATGTTAAGTTTGAAAACATCAACAAAAGTTGAGCGAGTTCATGCAGTTTAGTTGTATGAGATGTATCTGAAAAATGTGAGTTGTATAAACTGTATCTGTAAAATGTGAGTTGTATAAACTGTATCTGTATGAATGATGTATAAACTGTATCCACAACATGTGAATTGTATAAAATGTATCTGTATGTATGATGTAGTATGTAAAGCGTCAATGAAATCGTTGATCATTAATGTTTCGCGAGGACATTAATATGTGTGACGAATTAGGAAGCAATCCAACCCTAGACGATTTTATGTCGATTCCTATCGACTGGGACACAAACGCACTCTTCTGTATGGGTTCACGACCAAGAGTGGGGCTCGCCAAAACCCATTAGATCTAGTCCTTTGTTCCTTGGTCCAAACTGGATTAATGGTGCTTATAGTATGGCCCTAATTCGCACATGATCTATGGTGTTTCATTACCTAACTTTAACATACTCTGAACATGTATCTTCCCCGATAGTTGTAAAGTTGTAAAACATTTAAATGAATAGGGGAACATGAACTCACTGTATTGCGTCCTGAAAATAGATGTAAATAAGATCTCACGTGCGGTCGTCCTGAATAGCGTGGCGACCTACAAACGTTCTTATTTTTGTTAGACACTTCGGTCTTTGAAAAGAACTTGAGTACAAGTCTTGTGTCTTGAGTATATGTAAGACTTGTATGTCTTTACTGTTCGT
The DNA here is from genome assembly GCA_030545235.1 of Helianthus tuberosus. Classification (NCBI taxonomy): domain Eukaryota; kingdom Viridiplantae; phylum Streptophyta; class Magnoliopsida; order Asterales; family Asteraceae; genus Helianthus; species Helianthus tuberosus. The sequence continues at coordinate 10,624 of JARYGA010038528.1, forward strand.
TAACTGTGTATTCGATGTATGAGTTGTTCAATTGTTCGTTAACTGTGTATTCGATGAATGAGTTGTATAGTCGGATCTCGTCCGCTGAATCTCGTGTCTTGTATGTATCACTTGTATAGTTGTGTTTCCAATAATAGTATCATTGGGCCAAGCCCATGTTTTCAAGTTATTGGGCTTAAATAGTGCTGGGCCTCAAATAGTGTTGGGCCTCAAATAGTGTTGGGCCTCAAATAGTGTTGGGCCTCAATAGTGTTGGGCCTCAAATAGTGTTGGGCCTCAAATAGTGTTGGGCTTGAATAGTGTTGGGCTTGAATAGTGTTGGGCTTGAATAGTGTTGGGCTTGAATAGTGTTGGGCTTGAATAGTGTTGGGCTTTGGCCCATATGTTTTGGTGTTTGGGCTTAGCCCATGAATTTATGTTAAGCCCATAGTGAAGTTAAGCCCATTAAGAAAACTAAGCCCATTAAGTGTAAGTAGCCCATTTGTAAAAATAGTCTATTATGTATATTAAGCCCATTTGTTTATAAAAATAGCCCATTAATATATGTAAGCCTTTCATTTTTATAAAAACCCTTTTTATAAAAATTTACTAAGTATAGATGTTAGTAAATAAAAACATACTAGTTTTTATAAGTTTCTAAACATCCGAAATTTGTTATCGAAATGATACTTATATTTCGTGTCGGAAAATCGTCTAAACGTCGTAGTAACTCCTCGGAATGGCGATATGTTCAAAGATTCGCCCGTCGTCCGAATTGTCCATAAGTTGTATCCGATGTCCAAATGATCCGTTAATTGTATTCAAGTGTGTATATATGTATTCTTGTAAGTCTTAACTTGTAAATGTGTCTTGTATTTATTGTATCATTGTTATCAAATACCTAATTATTGTACATAACTAATACAAATAATAAACACATAGTAAATAACTTGTTAAGATCACTAATATATATTTTCCCAAAAATATATATTTATATCTATTTTTGTTTTTAGAAAGACCACCTTCTAATCTTGTAAAGACTTTGTTAAAAATGATAATTTTTCTAACATATCATTTCTAAGAAAAATTGGCCATATAACCTTTGTATTATGTACTTTGCCATGTTTAGATAAACATATCATTTTCTTTTCAAATTCATCATCAATTTACTCATAACATCTTAACTAAAACATATGAGATTTTTATAACATAAACTTATCAAGATGATATCCAAATCATGTAGGGTTTTAACCATGATCATTTCATATGTTAACTAGTTTAAAAACCAATTTTAATTCTAGTTTTAACAACTTTTATAAAAATCTCTAGTTGTATGTTATAATTTATAATCTTGTGAAAGTGTTGTTTTTAAATAAAAACCTTTAATACTTTCACAAGATCACTAGTTATGATCATCCACTTAATCCTTTATGTTAAAAACCCTTTTAATATAAACATGTAAAATTTTTAGATCATAGTTTTAAAGCATCTTCTAACAATTTATTTCTATTCTAAACATCATAACAACATCAAATATGCATATCACAAGTCTTAAATCACAATATAAACAAACATAATTATATCATGATTTTTAATCTTTGCTTCTTTGTATTTTTCTTTCATGTTTATTATGTATGATATTTAGTTATTATTAGCTATAATAACAATCATAAACATAATATATTTGTATAAAAAAAAAATAGTTATAGAAGCTTACTTCTAGCACTAGGCTAGGGATGATCTTAGAAGATTATTAAGACTAAGAAGATGATGATCTTGATGGTAGAACACTTTTGTATGGATGGAAACCCTTCCTTTTACTTCCAAAAGCTTTAGATCACCTTATGTTACTTGGAAACCCATGTTAATCTTGAAGAAGGTAATAAAAATAATTGGGTTTTTGAAGATGTTCTTGGTAATATGGATGAATATGATGAGAGAGTTTACTTATGTGTGTGTAAGATATGGTGTAAAGTGGTGATAAGTGCTAGTATTTCTTACTAGTTAAGTGTTGTAATTTTTCACCAATTAAATCCACTTGCAAGTAAATAAAATATCTAGATATTTTACTACATAAACAAGGGATGTAAGACCCCTTATTTTCGGCCCACATGTGGGGGGGGGTAAAGTGTAACATTTTTATAAAAAATGTCTTAAACATGTAGATTTTTGGTAATTAGGCTAAGTATGGTGATTAGGGTAATCTTTCACCATTAGGGGGTAATTAGTGATTCGGAACATAAATTAACATTAACTAGTTCACTAAACTAGTAGAAATCATGTTTTGATACTTTGAATGCTTTTCGTTTCGTCATTGGCTAGTTTACGGCACTTTTGTGGCGTACCGACGGAAGTTTGCCGTAAGTTGTCATTCCGCATTTAAAAGATGTATGAAGTTATTTTGAATCCCAAAATAAGCTTAACTAGTTCACTAAAGCTTTCATTTGGTTGTTTTCGATGTCGGAAATGTCGTTTATTAGCTTGTCGGTGCAGAAACGGACAAGTTGTGGGGGGTTGCAACGCAGTGTCGAGAGCTTATGTTTCGAATACCCCATTAATATCCTCATATTGTTTCCATATGTTTGTCATCATTTGTCATATTTTCGAAGTCCCGGAAATGCTAAATTATTATTTTGGACAAGTTAAAATTGTCTTATTTTTAGTGAAACGGACGATTTAGCGATTAGGGCGTTGTACCGGAAAGTCTTATATCTTTGTAAGATATGTTTTTGTATTAGTGTTTTCTTATATAAACGGACTCAGTTATGTCATCCGTGTGTCGTTTTTCCTTGTTTCGTTCTGTTTTCACGGTTTTGCTGGCATGAATAGTGTAACCGTGAATAGTGCGCGCAGCACTTTTTACCAACACTTTTAGGAAATTGTTTAATTGGTTTCGCAATACGACGAAAACCAATATATGTTATATCATTGTTTTCTTGTCCTAACCTTGTCGTCTAATATACGACACCGTTACGTAATTAAATTACGCTAATTGCATGAGATTATATACTAAGAATAGTGATTAGACTGTACGGAATTTCCGGTTATTTGCCATTTGTCACATTCTCCCCCTGTTATTGAGAATTTCGTCCCGAAATTCAAACTGAGTCATCCTTTGCAGGAGACTACTCAAACAGGTGAGGATATTTTGGTTTTGATTTGATCTGCACGTTCCCAAGTATATTCGGGTCCGTGTCGAGAGTTCCAACGAATTTTTACTAATATGTTACAATTCCTTCATATTTTCTGGACCTTCCGGTCCATGACCTTAACAGGTGCTTTATGAATTGGAGTTTGTTATCTATATGAACCTCATCCTTCGGGATGAAAACTGTTTCTTGCGTTGGACTCTTCTTGAGATTCGACAAATGAAATATGTCGTGTACTCTACTTAGTTCTTCTAGTAACTTTAGTTTGTAGAAAACGGTGCCAATCTTTTCCAAGATTTCAAATGGTCCAACGTAACGTGGGTTAAGCTTTCCACGTTTACCAAACCTTGTTACGCCCTTCCAAGGCGAGACTTTTCAACAAGACATTGTCTCCAACCTCGAAAGATAATGGTTTTCGTATTTTATCTGCGTAGCTCTTTTGTCGATCGCGAGCCGTCTTGATACGGTCTCGGGTCTGAAAAATTTTATCCGTAGTCTCTTGGACTAGTTTCGGACCAATTATTTAACTATCGCCTGTTTCCGCCCAACATAGCGGAGAGCGACACTTTCGACTATAAAGAGCTTCAAACGGTGCAGATTGTATACTAGTATTGTAGCTGTTATTGTAGGAAAACTCAACTAAAGGTAGATGAGTATCCCAATTGCCGCCTAAATCCATAACACATGCGCGAAACATATATTCGAGTGTTTGGATTGTCCGTTCGCTCTGGCCGTCAGTTTATGGATGAAAGGCCGTACTTGGATTCAAATGAGATCCAAAGGCCTGTTGAAATAATTTCCAAATTCTAGAAATAAAACGACCGTCTCGGTCTGAAATGATTGAAATAGGCACTCCATGACGAGCCACTATTTCTTTGAGATAGAGTTCTGCTAGTTTCTCAGTATTATCCTTCTACAAAATCGGTAAGAAGTGCGTGGACTTTGTTAGTCTATCGATGATTACACATATCATGTAGTGACCTCTTCAGGTCCTGAGTAACTTCGTAATGAAGTACATCGATATTTGTTCCCATTACCAAACGGGAATCTCGGGTTGTTGTAACAAGTCCGAGGGATTTTGCTACTCGACTTTGACTTTCGCGCAAGTCAAGCATTCTCCGATATAAGTCGCGATATCACTTTTGAGGTTAGGCCACCAGTAGTATTCTTTCACTACTTAGGCCTATGTGCTTCCTCAAAATATCATCTCGAAGGCCGACAAAGAATAGAACCCAATTTCGACTCATAATGTATAAAGTTCCATCTTCTTTACACTAATTGTTCCTTCATGCCTCGAAGTGTTTCTGCTTAAATATGCTCTTCCTTGAGCGCTTGTGAATCATCTTCTCTAATGCTTGAACTCTCAGTGTTCTAACTCGCTCCTTGCGGCTCAAGGCATCTGCTACAACATTTGCCTTGCCCGGATGGTACTTTATTTCACAATCATAGTCTTTCAACAATTCAACCAATATCGTTGACGCATATTTAATTCTCTTTGGTTGAATATGTGTTGAAGATTTTTATGATCCGTGAAAAAAAATAATGCATTGAGTACCATATAAATAATGTCGCCATAATTTTTAAAGCGAATACCACCGCGCCTAACCCAAGGTCGAGAGTGGTATAGTTCTTCTCGTGAACTTTTTAATTGGCACGACGTGTACACAATAACTTTTTCACGTTGCACGAGTACGCAACCCAATCCATGATGCGAAGCATCATAGTCTACAACAGAGTCATCGGTATCGTCGGATAATGATAAGATTGTAAAATGCTATGCACCAATCTTAAGAATAAGTTGTAATGCTATTTCTTGTTTTTCGATTGGGGCGAATTTATTGTCTTTAATACTTCTAAAATGGTTCTCAAATGCTGCTCATGTTCATCAGTCGATAGAGAGTATATCAAAATGTCGTCAATAAACACTATGACGAATTTGTCGAGATACGGCGTGCACACACGATTCATTAAATCCATGAAGACCGTTGGTGCATTTGTTAAACCAAAAGGCATAACGAGAAACTCGTAATGACCGTAACGAGTCTTAAACGCCGTTTTCGGTATGCTTTCCTCTTGAATTCGTAACTGATGATACTCCGATCGTAAGTCTATCTTAGAGTAGAAGCTAGAACCTTTCATAAACCATTTGAGTTAGCTGGAAATTCATTTGTAACATGGTTTAGAAATATGAATTTTCATTCATCGAAATGTTGTGCAGTTTTGCGAAACTTTCATGTCTTTCCACCCCCAAAACCTTTATAAAGATGTATAATGGTAAAGAGTGGGGGTTATGAACTCACAACATCCTTATTCGGTCAACTACAAGGTTCAGAAGGTGCTAGTCAACATGGAGATTTGGCTATGGTTGCAGCTCCCGGTACCAAGTCGATGTGAAACTCGACTTGTCGATATGGTGGTAGTCCTGGCAAGTCTTTAGGAAAGACTTCAGGGAATTCTTTTACCACAAGAATATCTGTCAGCTGTGGCCCAACGGCCTTCTTGTCTACAACAAGTGCTAGATAGGCAATACAACCTTTTCGTAAGCACTTATGTGCTTTCATGCCATTGATGATCCGCAATGGGGTGTCGCGCTTCTCTCCATGTATCACAAGTGTCTCTTCGTTCAGTAGTGGTAGGCGAATGATCTTCTCGTGACATAAGACTTTGGCTAGGTTATCGGATAACCAATCCATGTCAACCACTACTTCGAAACTACTCAACTGAACAGGGAAGAGATCGGTATTGAATTTCAGCTCTAGACTCGACTAGTTTACTTTTTGCCAATTCTATAGAATGAGGAGACGTCTAGCTTGCTTGACTCTAGGCCAAGTACATTTTAAATTCTGTGTGGCGAGGACTTCACTGTATAGTTTTAGGAACCCTATGTTTAAATGTAGGATTACCCAATCCATATGTTTAGATGTAGGATAACCCGATCCATAAGTTTAGTTGTTGGATAACCCAACCATATGTTTAGATGTAGGATAACCCAATCCCTAATTGTAGCTAGGACAATCCCGTCCCTAGCCATGAAACTCATGTATGTGAAATGTTGAGATAAAGATAAAATTGCCAATTGTATAAAATAACATGGATGTGAAATGTTGACGAATAGGATACGTAACGGTGACCCTTTTATGATTTGACAAGAGTCAGCTAATTCCCCATTAGCTAACTTGATATAGTAATGTGTGTCCAACAAGACTCTAATTTGAGTATATGCTTAACATTTAAAAGCAATAGCTAAGCTCGATGTTGGTATTAATAAAATTGATACATGATGATCGTAGAGTGTACGTACTCATGACTTCATTGGGATTTTGTGGAGTATTCATAGTTCTAACCACACTCACACTTATTCACATTTAAGATTTCGACAAGTTACCAGCATACATCCTGGTACCAAAATCGTTTATGGCAGCTGTTGCCTTCATTTCTCTCATGGCGAGAGTTATTGTTTGAGTGATTGCGGTAGGGAGGGATGATGCTGTCATGCTTCGGATCTCCGAGGCTAAACCTAAAATGTAACACTCAGTGTGTTTGAATTCGGGTGTTACCCATTATGGAACAACCCTTGAGATATCGTGAAAGCATCAAGTGTAACCAACAATATTGGCTCTAGTTATGATCGAGTTCTTTTATAAAATCATATGAAGATAGATATGAAAATCAGATGATATAAAAGAATAATGTATGGTTAAATAAATAACCAATGAAAATGTAGTGTATAAATATATCATGTCTCGAAATAGAATATTATGTCTTGTGTAGAGGATGTCGTGTCTTGTGCGAAAATGTCGTGTCTTGTCTTTGTCGAAGAGATTTGAATAACACCACGATATGCAATATAATATAAGCACTTATATATAGGAAGTACCAGCGGCGTATCCACCATGCTTTTATCATATTACACACGTCTCATCACTTACAAATAACCACCAAAAATGTCTTGTGTATACCAACGTCAATGACATGTATAACAATGTCTTGCGTAACAATGTCATGTATAAAACATGTCTTGATTAAAAGCAATGGTTTTCAACACATAACTTTTAACTTAAACAATTGATTCTTTTGGCGCCATGATCTTTTTAATACACACTATTAAAAGAATCTAGACATGTATTTGGATAAATAGAGTCTATCATGTGCCCAAGAATGAAGAATGCAATCAATCGGTCATGGAAACCTCAAGACTATATTGTTCATACATGTTTGAATAAATGATAATGTGGATAACCAAAACCAAAAGGTGTAATGCCTCTTGCGTGTATTGGTCATATGTTTAAATGGAAAAAAAAGGAAAAAAAAATAATTCGTTGAGGAAGGGAAACCAACCAGTGGTCTTCGTCTATATAATATGTATTCCCTACTCTATGGACCTCGATCGTCCTAAATAGAGAAAATCCTTTGTCTTACTTGTCCATGTGACAATTATGGTAATAGTGCTTGAGTTTCACGAGCTCTAGCAAGATTATTAGAATCTCCAAAAATGTAGAATAGAATGTAATGAGGGAGTTGCAGCATGGCGCATGCCATACCATCCCTTGGAAAAAGAAAAATGTCAAACGACGGAATTTATTGTATCACTTCCAATAAATATGATAAGGTGGAATATGATAAAGTAAGGTAAGGTAAAGTAGGATAAAGTGTCATAGACACCCTGGAACCAACCCATGTTCAAGAATTCCGAGAATGTTGAGGAAAATCCTCCATGAGTAGCTAACACGTTTTATTCGTTTAAATGACTAGTCTCAACTGAAACGTGATATAGATCGAATGTTAGGTGTGAACAAATACGTGTCGTCTTCATGTATTGTATTGTATTGTATTGCATTGTATTGTACCAGTTCGTGTTCTACTAGATAGGAAGAATTGAATCTCAAGTAATAACTTAAGAATTTTTGAATGAATAGTGATCATTAGCTTAGCCCGTAGAGTCCACCAGAATTTCCATGCACTACAAGTTGTTATTACGTTGGCCACCGTAATAATAAATTGCCTTGCATGGTCACCCTAGCATTCTCTCGTACGAAGCTGCCGATCAATAAGAGAGGAAACGTTATTGTCAATATACCTTCAACATAGGAGGGACCTTCGTGATAACTCACGTGTCAACGTTCGTTGTCATTACTCGCATAACGGTACGGCGTTAGGTGAAATAGAAATGAAAAGAATCTGTAATAATAACAATTGAAGGGGCACCTTCAAGATGAGTACCTCATCTTCCTTGTAAGGACAAGAGTATATCCACCTTGATTAGTATGAGTCACATGGATCTCGTCCCACTAATAGAGTTGTTGTCCAAGGTTACCACCTTCGCCTCGTCGTCATTATCATGGTCAGGCATCTCAGCATTCGCGAGAAAGCAACCATATTTTACGGAATTAAGTTTAAGATTTCACTTAGGAATCATGTTCGCCATAAGCTCCGCAATAGACATGAGGTCGATATTTTCACCGTGTGAGTAAAGAATAATAATAGAGTTTGAAGTCGAAGGTATTTTGTTTTTGGCAAAATATTTCATGCAACATATATATGAACCACCTATATATATAATCATGTAAAATCCTATCAATCAAGGATTTCTATCTTGTATAAGCTGAACTTGTGAATTGTTTATAATGCATAAACTGATAATGTAATGTATTGTAGGCACATAGTCTATTAATGTATTGTGTCTGTTTCTCATAGACTTCACCCATGGAAATGTCCTCGCTTGATTTATGTGAAATGAATTTTTGCTGTAGTGGACCTTGAAAAATGTTTATGCAATGAAAACCTTTTGACTTGTCCAATTTTATTTATAATCTGTTCAACATGAACAAGAGGTTTTCGTGAGAGATCCCTAGTGATTGTAGACTTAGACTCGAGAAAGAATCCTGGTTCACTACAATCGATGCTCTGATACCAATCTGTCACACCCGCTCGTAGCGGAAACGCAAGGTGTGATCTGTATGGTTTTCATTGCATAAATATCGATGTACATGAACAAACTATATGAATAAAACATACCCCATTGCCATTGCCATTACATAAGTGTTTCCCAAAAGAATGCAACATAAGTTGAATGTATTGGTTTCAAACCATCAAATGAAAATAAGTTGTCATCGTTTTATACATCAAAATGTAAGTCTTAAAATGTCAAGGCTTTGACCACTATATCACCGCAAAGAGGCGGTATATAACGGGCAAACCCTTCAAATGGTGGCATGGAGTCTTGATACTTGCTTTCCTTGACTGAAATGTCTGCCAGGTCCACTAATTTCCTGAAATACATGTTAAGTTTGAAAACATCAACAAAAGTTGAGCGAGTTCATGCAGTTTAGTTGTATGAGATGTATCTGAAAAATGTGAGTTGTATAAACTGTATCTGTAAAATGTGAGTTGTATAAACTGTATCTGTATGAATGATGTATAAACTGTATCCACAACATGTGAATTGTATAAAATGTATCTGTATGTATGATGTAGTATGTAAAGCGTCAATGAAATCGTTGATCATTAATGTTTCGCGAGGACATTAATATGTGTGACGAATTAGGAAGCAATCCAACCCTAGACGATTTTATGTCGATTCCTATCGACTGGGACACAAACGCACTCTTCTGTATGGGTTCACGACCAAGAGTGGGGCTCACCAAAACCCATTAGATCTAGTCCTTTGTTCCTTGGTCCAAACTGGATTAATGGTGCTTATAGTATGGCCCTAATTCGCACATGATCTATGGTGTTTCATTACCTAACTTTAACATACTCTGAACATGTATCTTCCCCGATAGTTGTAAAGTTGTAAAACATTTAAATGAATAGGGGAACATGAACTCACTGTATTGCGTCCTGAAAATAGATGTAAATAAGATCTCACGTGCGGTCGTCCTGAATAGCGTGGCGACCTACAAACGTTCTTATTTTTGTTAGACACTTCGGTCTTTGAAAAGAACTTGAGTACAAGTCTTGTGTCTTGAGTATATGTAAGACTTGTATGTCTTTACTGTTCGTTAACTGTGTATTCGATGTATGAGTTGTTCAATTGTTCGTTAACTGTGTATTCGATGAATGAGTTGTATAGTCGGATCTCGTCCGCTGAATCTCGTGTCTTGTATGTATCACTTGTATAGTTGTGTTTCCAATAATAGTATCATTGGGCCAAGCCCATGTTTTCAAGTTATTGGGCTTAAATAGTGCTGGGCCTCAAATAGTGTTGGGCCTCAAATAGTGTTGGGCCTCAAATAGTGTTGGGCCTCAAATAGTGTTGGGCCTCAAATAGTGTTGGGCCTCAATAGTGTTGGGCCTCAAATAGTGTTGGGCCTCAAATAGTGTTGGGCTTGAATAGTGTTGGGCTTGAATAGTGTTGGGCTTGAATAGTGTTGGGCTTTGGCCCATATGTTTTGGTGTTTGGGCTTAGCCCATGAATTTATGTTAAGCCCATAGTGAAGTTAAGCCCATTAAGAAAACTAAGCCCATTAAGTGTAAGTAGCCCATTTGTAAAAATAGTCTATTATGTATATTAAGCCCATTTGTTTATAAAAATAGCCCATTAATATATGTAAGCCTTTCATTTTTATAAAAACCCTTTTTATAAAAATTTACTAAGTATAGATGTTAGTAAATAAAAACATACTAGTTTTTATAAGTTTCTAAACATCCGAAATTTGTTATCGAAATGATACTTATATTTCGTGTCGGAAAATCTTCTAAACGTCGTAGTAACTCCTCGGAATGGCGATATGTTCAAAGATTCGCCCGTCGTCCGAATTGTCCATAAGTTGTATCCGATGTCCAAATGATCCGTTAATTGTATTCAAGTGTGTATATATGTATTCTTGTAAGTCTTAACTTGTAAATGTGTCTTGTATTTATTGTATCATTGTTATCAAATACCTAATTATTGTACATAACTAATACAAATAATAAACACATAGTAAATAACTTGTTAAGATCACTAATATATATTTTCCCAAAAATATATATTTATATCTATTTTTGTTTTTAGAAAGACCACCTTCTAATCTTGTAAAGACTTTGTTAAAAATGATAATTTTTCTAACATATCATTTCTAAGAAAAATTGGCCATATAACCTTTGTATTATGTACTTTGCCATGTTTAGATAAACATATCATTTTCTTTTCAAATTCATCATCAATTTACTCATAACATCTTAACTAAAACATATGAGATTTTTATAACATAAACTTATCAAGATGATATCCAAATCATGTAGGGTTTTAACCATGATCATTTCATATGTTAACTAGTTTAAAAACCAATTTTAATTCTAGTTTTAACAACTTTTATAAAAATCTCTAGTTGTATGTTATAATTTATAATCTTGTGAAAGTGTTGTTTTTAAATAAAAACCTTTAATACTTTCACAAGATCACTAGTTATGATCATCCACTTAATCCTTTATGTTAAAAACCCTTTTAATATAAACATGTAAAATTTTTAGATCATAGTTTTAAAGCATCTTCTAACAATTTATTTGTATTCTAAACATCATAACAACATCAAATATGCATATCACAAGTCTTAAATCACAATATAAACAAACATAATTATATCATGATTTTTAATCTTTGCTTCTTTGTATTTTTCTTTCATGTTTATTATGTATGATATTTAGTTATTATTAGCTATAATAACAATCATAAACATAATATATTTGTATAAAAAAAATAGTTATAGAAGCTTACTTCTAGCACTAGGCTAGGGATGATCTTAGAAGATTATTAAGACTAAGAAGATGATGATCTTGATGGTAGAACACTTTTGTATGGATGGAAACCCTTCCTTTTACTTCCAAAAGCTTTAGATCACCTTATGTTACTTGGAAACCCATGTTAATCTTGAAGAAGGTAATAAAAATAATTGGGTTTTTGAAGATGTTCTTGGTAATATGGATGAATATGATGAGAGAGTTTACTTATGTGTGTGTAAGATATGGTGTAAAGTGGTGATAAGTGCTAGTATTTCTTACTAGTTAAGTGTTGTAATTTTTCACCAATTAAATCCACTTGCAAGTAAATAAAATATCTAGATATTTTACTACATAAACAAGGGATGTAAGACCCCTTATTCTCGGCCCACATGTGGGGGGGGGGGGTAAAGTGTAACATTTTTATAAAAAATGTCTTAAACATGTAGATTTTTGGTAATTAGGCTAAGTATGGTGATTAGGGTAATCTTTCACCATTAGGGGGTAATTAGTGATTCGGAACATAAATTAACATTAACTAGTTCACTAAACTAGTAGAAATCATGTTTTGATACTTTGAATGCTTTTCGTTTCGTCATTGGCTAGTTTACGGCACTTTTGTGGCGTACCGACGGAAGTTTGCCGTAAGTTGTCATTCCGCATTTAAAAGATGTATGAAGTTATTTTGAATCCCAAAATAAGCTTAACTAGTTCACTAAAGCTTTCATTTGGTTGTTTTCGATGTCGGAAATGTCGTTTATTAGCTTGTCGGTGCAGAAACGGACAAGTTGTGGGGGTTGCAACGCAGTGTCGAGAGCTTATGTTTCGAATACCCCATTAATATCCTCATATTGTTTCCATATGTTTGTCATCATTTGTCATATTTTCGAAGTCCCGGAAATGCTAAATTATTATTTTGGACAAGTTAAAATTGTCTTATTTTTAGTGAAACGGACGATTTAGCGATTAGGGCGTTGTACCGGAAAGTCTTATATCTTTGTAAGATATGTTTTTGTATTAGTGTTTTCTTATATAAACGGACTCAGTTATGTCATCCGTGTGTCGTTTTTCCTTGTTTCGTTCTGTTTTCACGGTTTTGCTGGCATGAATAGTGTAACCGTGAATAGTGCGCGCAGCACTTTTTACCAACACTTTTAGGAAATTGTTTAATTGGTTTCGCAATACGACGAAAACCAATATATGTTATATCATTGTTTTCTTGTCCTAACCTTGTCGTCTAATATACGACACCGTTACGTAATTAAATTACGCTAATTGCATGAGATTATATACTAAGAATAGTGATTAGACTGTACGGAATTTCCGGTTATTTGCCATTTGTCACAGTTGGGGACTGCTTTACCATTGTGAGCGACCATGCCGAAGTTCTGAGAAGCCTTTCGCTTCTTTGACTTCTTAGGGGATCGTTCATCCATGGTCTTTGATTCCTCGATTGGTTTATTGACTGTTGGTGTTGTCGCCTGACTAGGTCCTGCCTGTCTTGGTGACTCTTGAGTGGCTTCATCCTGGAGATGATACATGGCAGTAGCTAATTCAACAGTCTTCAGGACTACTTCGCCTATTCGCTGAGCGAATTTTGGCTGCTTGCTCAGATATCTGGGCGTCATCGTGATGAAGAGACATTCTTGAAGAAAAAGAAAGGCATAGGGAGAAACAGGTGAAAGATTATTGGACAATCAAAACAGAATGATAACGCATGAAGATTGCGATCATTTGTTTGTTACCTAAGGCAAACAAATGAGACGGTGACTGATCAAAGTAAATGGGTCAAAAATAATGTATCACGAAGACATGCTCGCCTATAAGTGAACACTCATCCCAAGAATTCCCAGGTAAGCACAACTGGTCTCGCGTCTGATGAGATGTATACGAAGTGCTTGCCTAGACAGAAAACCCAGAATACAGGCATTCACCCTTCCAGTTTGCACGTGTTAACATTATTTAAAACCCAAAACCTTGACGAAGTTTTGAAAACTCAAAGGGGTTCAAAACCATAAAATAGAGAGTTCAAAACCTTACAATAGAGGGTTCAAAACCTAGTAATCAATCATCCTAGAACAGATGATTAGTTTTCAAAGCGGTTTTGAAATTTATGTTCTTGTTGTGGTCGTCGCCTAAGGATAGGTGACGGTATTGTTTTATGACTAAACGCAAGTAAACTCGCGTTAGGGTCCTAAGAAGGTTATAGACTAGGTCAAAGCATTACTAATAACCTAATTCCCTATAACCATTGGCTCTGATACCATCTTTTCTGTCACACCCCGACCACGTAGAACATACAAAACGTGGCGGAAACATCGGGGAGTGTTGTAACAGAATTAATTGTTTCAAATCCATGGCAATTGAAGTTTCGTTTTATTGATAAAAAGTGTTACAATGTCTTAACAAACAAGGAAATACAACATAATTAACTAGTCTTGCATCTTTTATTGTCACTAAAGCCCAAGTCTGCCTATGTGTATCTTGATCATCTTATCCAGCAGCTCCTGAAAAACACATGTGAAAATAGGTACGTCAGCATAAAAATGCCTGTGAGATACATAGGTTTTGTGAAAATAGGTTTCATGACTTATGTTTGAGAAATTGTTTAGTCATGAACCTTGTAATTTGCTTTGTCTTTGTAAATCATTCGAAAAACAATAAGTTCAGATGATATGTATAAATAAGAAAATAATGCATGGTTAAATGAGTAACCATGTAAAATGAGTTTGTAAAAGTTAAGTTGTTTGTAAAACAATGTATTGTGAAAGGTATGTTATTTGTATAAAATGTTATATGTATCAAACTGAAATGATTCAAATAACGCTACGATATATGTAATACCATACAAACACTTATATATAGGAAGTACCAGCGGCGTATCCACCATGCTTGTATCATATTACACACGCATCGTTACTTAATCACTTACTCAAACCACCAATGTAATAAGTCTATGTTTAAACCAATAGTCAAAAGTCCTTGTATAAACCATGTCAAATGTTTATAGTCCAAAAGTAGTCAAGTAATGTATAACCAAAATGATATGTATGGTAAGTAAAATTTAGACTACTTAAACCATAAGTAAAAATGTACAAAACAAAGTATTGAAGTAAAACTTGGTTTAAATCAAAGTTATGTTTTGTAAGATATATGCATGCTATACTGAATATGAACATTTATGCGGTATTGTGAAAATTCATACATCCAAGCCTTGAGACAGACGGATAACTATGTAAAAGTGAGTTATCAAGAGAATATGTATTCGGATTCGGTCATTCCTTTCATCCCCTTTCCCTGGGATGTCCGGAACGGGATTTGTCAAGTCCTATGGTACCACTACCTACTAACGAACGGCATGATCGGTGTTAATGAATGTATAGTATAGTTTAAACAAACCAAATGTCATACCAAAATGTAAGCATGTTTTATGAAGATAATGTACCTAGTATGCTAGAGTAAACATACAGGGTAGAGCTGTAAAACAATGTGTCCATATGTTACTGGAACATATGCAACAGAGATGCAGTATAAAACAATGTACTAAGTATGCAAAGTCATCATACAAAGTAGAAAAGTCATGTAAAACAATGTACTAAGTATGCAAAGTCATCATACAAAGCATAGAACACCATGAAATCATGTACTATAAATGTACTAATGAACATAGCAAGTATATGATGTGAAAACAGGAAAGCACGAAAGTAACAAGTAGGCACATGTGTTTCACCCCAAAACAGTTTGGAAAACAGTAAAAGAGGGGTCTATGTACTCACTTGAGATTGCTCAGTAGTCCTTGAGTAACAACCAAACAATGCTAGAGATCGCGGATATCAAACGGCACCTAATATAGGTAACTATGTTAATTAACCGGACCTAGATCGGAAGATCGGGTAGTATTAGGGTTTGTAAACCAACGAGTGTAGAGACTCGTCTTATTTGGTTTAACAAAGCCTACATACTAAATGAAACTTAACCTAATTGCTTACGACCCATTACGACCCGTTTAGGTAGCTTATGCTACTTTAACGCGTCGTTCGCGTGAAACGCGTTCGGACCGCCTAACTAGTCCTATGACAAGTGTTATATGCCTAAACATGTTACATAATCAGTTATGTGACAAAAGTTTAGGTTACATATGCTTAATTACCAATTATACATGAAAAGGGTATTCTGGTAATTTATCTAAGGCATATAAACTACCTATCATACAACTATTCAAACGATGTGACCATAGGGTATAACCTCGGAAGGTTATTCCCTACCTACTATGGTCACCTAATGTGTTTGGTCGGATCCTAATGATCGACCAAATGGGTCGGGTTCGAGGTATAAGCGATTTATTAGATCGCTTACCCTACGACCCTAAACAACGTGGTAATCAGTAGGCATAGTCCCAAGGGACTATAACCAACGTGATTACACTCACGTTGCGAAGTTCAAACGAACTTCGCATTGACCATTACTGGTCAACGCTGAAAGTCAAACAAAGTTTGACTTTCTGACTCGAAAAGCAATAAAATAAGGAAAAGAACGAAAGAATACTTATGAAGGGTCCCCGAATGCTAATCCCGATCCAAGAACTCAGGTATGAAACAATGGTTTCAACTTAGAGCTCTCAAATCAGAATTCTTGTAAGAAATGAGGTTGGGGTGATGGGGTATTTATAGTTTTCGGGTAACCGTTAGGATCGTTTCATGGAAAACGTGCCATGATCCAAGGCGTACACTTGTCGGAAACTCATGGTGGCTAAAATTGATGCTTATCATCTGACTAAGCAATTTAGAACATGTGGTGGTGGATCAAACAGCAACAAACTGATGTTAGATTCGATTAATCTGGTCAGAAGGGGCCTCGCGGGCCGCCTAAGGATTCTCAGGAACTGAGGCGGGCCGCCTAGCAGTCACAGATCAACAATAAGTTTCAGAAATTACAGTTTCAGTCCCTGCACGTGTTTAAGGCCATTTCCGACACTTCTAAGGCCCGTAAAGCCAACTTTAAGGCCCTAAAATGTTGCCTAAACATTGAGGACATGAAACATGCTCAAAAATATGCCGGGTGTTGGTTCGTTTGGTCGTACGAACGCGATGTTCGCTTAATTACGACGGAATGCGCATAAGCGCGAAAAACGATCCAAATGACGCGACGAATGGATTTTTGGCAAGACAAACACTAAAGTATAATATAGTCATGCTTACATAAATTTTTGGATGTCCGGATGTATTCAGAACGTAAGTTATGCGCGAAAATGCAAACTTGTGCACTTTTTGACACTTTTAGTCCCTGAATGACACAAAAGTTTATTTTAGCACACCGAACCCCTCAAAGCCTATTTCTAAGCTATATAAAGGATATTTAAGGTGTGTTTAACTTATGGTCATGTTCCGGAATGTTCGTTACAGTTCAAATTGACATACTTTCGCAGTTTGTCATATTTAGTCCCTGTAAGCGAATTAACTCGATTTTGCCATACCAAAGCCTTCAAAACTTATTTCTAAGTTATGTAAAGGTTATTTAAGGTATGTTAAGCCTATTTCACTATTCCGGAGTGTTTGTTGCATTAAACTGGTTATATTTACGCATCGGTGCGAGTATAACCTTCCAGAAAGCGATTTAGAGTTTGAATTTGAACAAGAATTGATATGTGCAAATGATACACATATTTTTACAAATCCCAAGTATGAAAGATAATATTTCATTGGTTTGGTATTTGTTTGATGGCCGTGGAGGCACAGGTGTTACATGTGGGGTGAAGAGTCCCGAACAAGGAGGTGACAATGACAACAACCAAAGTGGAAATACTAGTAAATTTCCAGGCTGCTACCGATGCGGGAACGTGGGGTACTTTAGGAAAAATTTCCCAAGGAAGATTAATAAAGACCATGAAGGGACATCCAACATCGGAGCTTGTGAAGCATGCCAGGATCCAGACATGATTACTGGTACGTTCTCTATCAAACAGAAATTTTGCATCCATGATTAGTTGATACCAGTGCCGGCTATAGCTTTGTATCATTAGAATTTAAGAATATATTCGGGTTAACTACTAGTAAGTTAGATATTCCGTACTCAATCAAACTGGCCAAGGGAAAGCTAGTAGAAGCGAATGAAGTTGTCTGAGGATGTGTAATTGAACTAGGAGGTCACGAGTCTACGATAGATCTACTGCCAGTTGAGCTGGGAAGCTTCGGCGAGGTAATTGGGGGGATTAGTTGCCAAGCGGTCGAGCGGAGGTTGATATCCGCACCCCGATGACGAATGAAGGAACGATCGTGACTCACGAAGCAGGATACGCCACCACGGATCACGAATTACTTAAGGCACGAAAGTGGTTGTGGGAAGAATGTGTTGTTTTCTGGCTCATGTCAGGGACAAGGGAGCCGAAGAACTGGAACTCGAAGATACCCCCGTGATCGGAGTATACCCTGAAGTCTTCCTCGAAGACTTGCCGGAATCACCTCCTCAACGATTAGTCGAGTCTCGCATCGATTTAATCCCAGGAACCACGCCTGTAGCCGATGCATCGTAGTGACTTACACTTCCGGAGATGCAAGGATTGACAGTGCAACCTCAGTGGTTGATAAAGAAGGAAGATAACAGACCAAAACTTTTGTTTTGGATAACCTCAGTTCTACTCGCCAAAAGAAAGGACGAATGACTTTCAAATGACCGGAAGTCGGACGAGTTAGCCAACCAGAGTTGGTGGCTCTTGCTGAGGATTAACGAACCTCTTCCATGACTAATTGTAAGGGTCCGACTACCATTACACCACGGATCGACGATCGAGTGTCATTGGCGGTAAATTCAGTAAGAAGGTATACCGAGGAAAAATTTTGGGACAACGACTTGTTCTTAGACGTACACAAAAGTAGTGATTCCTACACAATGCACAAACCAGTCTACACGGGATACGAAATCTGGAGGATTTAGAAAACATATATTTAGGACCTTTGTGAACCCAGGTCCAAACTCGTAAGGGTTTTTATTTAGGAACCATATCTGTCAACTCAATCAACCATCATTAACCTGGTGCATGTGCCAGTTCCGTTGACCAAACAGAGAGTACTTGGATTTCTTTTACTTCTGGAAAGTAGATGTTTGCATCTCTACTCCCCTTAATGGTAGTTGCATCACAATAATTTTCTCGCTGAGAGCGAACACACATTTGCTTCGATATCTGGTCATTTCTTCACTTTAGCAGATACTCGTTGTTCCTTTTCTTGGAAAACTTACCTGACATACATGCATCATTTGCTACTCATGTGGTTTCGTTTTGAATAAACACCTCATTGGAATTCACATATTATTTTGCTAAACCTAATTACTGATTCCAGATTCGAGTAACCTACATTATTGTTATTGTTGGCTCTTTTGTTACCAACCCAACGCACTTTCTTGAAACCGCTTTCTTTCAAGTTACAGTCATGGTTTATTTTTGCTACCATGCCGAGAATTCCTTTGTTGATACATACGTTTATTGTCGGGTTACGTTGAAACCAAGATTTAATTGCTTGAACCTATCCAGTTCACAGGTTTAATTTGAAACGCTATATGATGTATTGGGAGCATCATATTCAACTATTTTTGCAGAGATTCTTTCATTTCGAGTCGTAGTAGATTTGGTTGGTCTGCGACTCCACTAAAACGTTTGATTTGTTTCGATACCTTGCGGTGATATTTTCACAAAATTGAAGCTTGCGCTAATTTGGTTACTCACTTCGTACACGGAATTCAATTCCCTATTTAGTTGTTAACAATCCATTTTGGATCTTCACAATCAAAGCGGTCTCAACACAATTGTGTGTTAAGGCAATGGTACATATATTCATTTCATAAGCACAATGTACCTCCTAACGATTCTTTCGTTGTCAATCATATGCCTTACGATACTTATTACTTTTCATCTTCGATTGGAAACAGTGGTTCTTTGATGTTCCGTATTTAATTGGAAACTCTGTAACATCGTATAAATCAAAACTTCAGATTGCCTCAGTACACTTTCATTTGATTTCAAACGCGGTGAACTTGTTCAGTCACCACTATTATTGGGTAATGCCATTACGACACCTTGTGGTGTCATCATAAACTTGTAGCTTGTGCTAATCATGGTAACCGTTTTACACGAGACCACACATACTTTTGTTTGATTTATCATTTAAACATTTCTGATGCAACTACGAATCAAGACAATGATACACCAGATTCACTTGTATTCCATTCGGTGTATCTTCACCATTCAAAAATGTCAACACACTAAACCTTACCAGACATTTATTCAGGAGTTGACAGATCATTTTACTATTACGTTGAGTTGCTGCTTTTGAGTTCATATAGCGGGTGCTATGGTTTGTGAAAACTCGTTTGCATATTGCAACCGATCGTTTAAAAATCTTATTAGTCAAAACTCCACTTTTGTGGAACCCCTGCTAGCTGGATTACACTAGACTATACGTCAAATGCGTCTTGTACCTTTGACATCCAATGCTAGAAGCGCACACCTTTCAACCCTAGGATTCGGGTTGTTATATATTCTTGGACTCACCTAATGTGAGTAATGTTTATTTCGATTTGATGATTACCTACTTCGATATTATTCATATACATACGTGTGTGACTTAACCATAAGGACTAGGGTAGTACAAATTTCTAGGACGAAATTTCTTTAACGGGGGGAGAATGTGACAACCCTCACCAAATCAGGTATCCGTACGAATTAATTAGTATTTAAATAATGATTAATTATTGTGCTTGCTTACAGTTGTGATTAAACTGCTACTTGAATTCTGATACATACACATACATGCATCATACTTATTTGCCGTCACTCCATTATTTACACAGAACTATAGTGACAAACTTGATGCACAAAAGCACAGTAGCACAATGAACGGATAACCCAGTAAATATGCTGATATAGCCAGCACTAGACAGACACTGTCTCTGAGGCCAGTATGAGCCGGGAATAGTTTACTACACTAGTAGGGAGATGAGGATTCTTAAACTGCGTCACTAGGTGATAGTTATAGTGATCGGATGTGCCTAAAACATGCTTTAACTGCAAAATCCTGCACTTTATTACAAAATTCAGCAATTAAATTAACTAGTAAAGTGCGAAAATGTGGGAAAATAATACTAGACGCTTTCCAAAGTGTCGGGAATTCATTATGTCACTAAAAACACTACAAAAGACACTTTAAATGCTTATTCAGCACTTTAACGGATCAGTATCCAACCGAACAACCGGACTTTACCCGGAACATAAAAATATTGTCAATGAAATTGTTTACACTTTTCTGAGCTAGTTAGGGTCCCCGAACACCCTAACACCCTCTATAATACACTACACACTAATAACCTATTTAAAGTTCTAACTAAACCTAACTAATCACTTAACTATCCATTGGAATCCAACCATAACCCCCCCCCCCTTGTTCAAACGGTTGTGGATGAGGGGACACACCCCACCATTTTGATTATTTTATTAGGATATGCTGGATATCAAGGAGGCACATTATATGATGGATAATAGTAAAAATGGGATTATAAATGAACCTAGAGGTTAACACATTCCATTCATTTCACCTCAACATTCAAACAAGCTCTTCCTTCCTCCATAACCACCACCACTCACGGCCACAACCTCCAACCACCATCTCGCCACCATCCAACCTCCTACAAGTATTTCACATACATACAAAGGTGCAATAGGATCAACAACGAAGCTCGGTGCTTTCGGAAGTGCAAGGACCTCTCTAGTTTTCTTTTATCCACCTCATTTACAACTTGTTTCTTCCCTAGCCTTGTGCTAGTAGTAAGTGCTCCAAATCATCATCTTGTTCTTATTTTTGGTGGTTAATAGCTGAAAGAATGATGAATATTAAGAAACACTAAGAACATAATCAAAGTTTGTGAACATAAAGTATAAAGAATGGATAAAAGATGAAGTAATGTAGAATGATGTTGAAATCATGACAAATCTGAATTAAACAAACCATGACCTGCTGTAAATGACGTGTGGTCCGATGTTAATCGTATTAGAAGGTGTGACGATCGTATGTGTGCGTTTTAGTAACATATGAGCTAAAAACAGCATGCTGAGTTGTATTTTCAGCCAACTTTAACAAGCTGTAACAGGTCCTTAACTTAACGAAAAACTGATTTTCTTGAGTCTATAACATGTTACTATGAAATACGGTTCTAATGGCACTGGAATCATAATTTTTGGACTTCGTTTACTATTTTTAAGGTGTCATTTTGTAACAGCAGCTAGAGCTGCATTTTTACAGCAGTAAATGGGAGTTATGTTTTCCATCATAACTCGAATTCCGTGAAGAGTTAAATCATGAAATTTTTACTGTAGATGACCACCGATGTATTTGTAATTCTCCCACTGGAATTTCGTAAATCGGACTCTCAGTGAAATTTAAATAAATTATTCCGCAGACTGTGGTCAGAAATAGGTAAATCTGATTTCAGTCCGAAAAATGATTTTCTATAAAATATTGGTGATGATTTGGACCCCGATATTTTTACACAATAATTTTTGGTTCGTATAAGACATTCTATAAAAGTTTGGGAATTTTTGGAATAAGATAACAATTTTATTAAAATACTCGAAAACGGCTCAGTTTTGTATATTAAAACAGAAACGATATAAGTAGTGTTTTGCATGTCTAAATGTCGGGTTGGTTAATTGAGAACTGATTGAATGATTTTACAAAAGAAAATGATACGCTAGTAAGCGTGGACGCCTCCGTTTACAGAGGAAACTCTGGCGAAATTTTTCCAGAAAATATAACACTTAGAAATGTTTTTGGTGACAAGTGTTATAAATATATTTTTAACTTGTTTTCCAAAATATAAATTTCGCCATGATTTTTAGTACAAAATAACCAAGTGTCGGAGGTACATTTTCGTAAATGAAACTTGTTAAATATATATTGAGAATATATATTCCATAATAAAACGCTTGTGTGCTTACGTGATTATTTTGTGAACAAGAGATATATTATTTTTAGAGTAAAGATAATATTGCTTGAAATATCATGAAAATACGACTCCAAAATAATACCAACGCCCTCACAAATAAATATTTAAGTTACATCGGTATTGTTTATACAACGCGAACTCTAAAATGTAACTTGCGTATTTTCGGAAAATACTCTTAAATGTGTATTTTGATAAAGTATTATTTTGGAAAATTGTATGTAGTAAAATATAATATTTTTGGGAAAAATATGTATATTTTGGAAACAGAATATTTTAGACAAGTGAATTAAAATATATTTTCAAGTGAGACTTAAAAATATATTTTCGGAATTATAAAACGCACATGTATTAATACCCCCATCCTTGGGAAGGAATATATTTATTTAATGATTAAGAAGCGTAAATACGAAATAGTTGTCTAACTATTTCCCAAAAACGTTAAACCTTAAGCCAAGGCACGGCCGTCCGTCTAATAGGAATTAGTACGTGTAGGTCGTCACGCAGCAGATAGAGTTGGAGATTGACGTTGCGGGATACGCACTTCTGTGAGTTCATGTCCCCCCTTTCTCTTAACTGTTTTCAGTTTTTATACTTCAGGGGTGAAATACATGTTACTATGATTACGAATACTTTTTACATGGTATGGTTAGCGTAAGGAGGGTTACTACTTAGATCATGTGAGTGGGTAGGCGGGAACTGGAGGCCATTAATCCTCAATGTAGGACCGAGGGTCATTAGCGGTAGATCTATCTGGGTGTAGCGAGCCCAACCCCTGAGTCCGCCGAATGAACCAGCTGGTGACTTTGAGCCCGACGCAAAATCTGCTAGGTTTGAGTCTTCCTACAGCACTTCACACATATCATTGGCTTTGCAACCCAATGGTGATCTCTTTTTCCTTAATTGCTACATACCAGTGACTTTTATACATACTTACAACATTTTCAAATGTTTGTACATACTCACTTACACATGAACTCGCTCAACTTTATGTTGACTTTTCAAACTACATGTATTTCAGGAAACTAACGGATCTGGCACGGTATGCACGTATTTTCAAGCTGCGTTTGAATAAAGAAGTCATCCAGGGTTTAGAAGGTGTAACCGCTTCCTGGACGGGTTACATATATCTAAACCAAGTATTGTTTAAAGTCTTTTGCTAAGTCTTTATAAACTCAATTAAATCAAGTTAAGGTTTGTAACTTATTTTGTGATTGTTGAAAATGGGATTTTTCTAAACTTTATTAATGGATGAATATCTCATGTTTTTATCATATAGCATTGTTATGATTGTTGCTATGGTATTAAGAAGTCACACCAAATAAACCCACGCTTCCGCAAAGCCAGGGTGTGACACCTGGATCCTTCTAATCCTGAGATATATACAACATGGAGAGATTTCTGCTGGAGAAAATCCTAGTGCCTTCAAAGTCTAGGTATCTCAATTTACATTATTAAATAACATCTTATATAAACGATCTCTTGCAGGTCCATATCTAAGGTGCATCGAGGATCCAGAAATTCAAGAAGTTCTGAAGGATTTTCATGAAGGTGATTGTGGGAACCACACTGGGGGCAGAGCACTATTCTCAAGGATCATCTGAATAGGATATTATTGGCCCACAATGAAGAAGGATGTTGTGGAATATGCAAAGAAATGTGATGCTTGCCAAAGACATAGCAATATCCTTCGTCAACCAGCCGAGCTTCTGCATCCTATATCCTCTTCCTGGCCATTCATGAGATGGGGAATGGACATAGTTGGTAAACTTCCTAAGGCACCAGGAGGGAAAGTATTTATGTTAGCCATGACTGATTACTTCTCCAAGTGGATAGAAGCTGAAGCCTTTGCACAAGTTAGGGAGAAAGAAGTTATATCCTTTATCAAAAGAAACATTATTACTAGATTTGGCATTCCTTGTGAAATTGTTTGTGATAATGGATCCCAATTCATTGGGAGCCGAACTACTAACTTTTGTGACAGCTGGGGGATTAGGATGATACATCAACACCAGTCCACCCACAAGCTAATGGTCAAGCAGAATCATTCAACAAAATCATCATCAATAACTTGAAGAAGAAGCTTGGATCCAAAAAGGAAAATGGGCAAAAGAGCTACCTTATGTATTATGGGCTGATAGAACAACTCCCAAGAATGCTACTGGTCAAACTCCATTTTCTTTGGTCTTTGGATCTGAATCTGTGATCCCTACAGAGATGGTAGTCCCTACTGCAAGAACAAACATACGTGATCCTAAAGGAAATGCTGAAAACTTGGTTCAAGATCTGGATACGATAGAGGAACTAAGGGATTTAGCAAGGATAAGATTGGCTAGCTATCAAAAAAGAATGGCTGGAGCCTACAACAAGAATGTCAAGATCATAAAGTTTCAAGTTGGTGACATGGTGTTGAGGAAAGCATTTCAAAATACCACAAATCCTGCTGATGGCAAGCTAGCACCAAAATGGGAAGGCCCCTATCTAATAGAAGCTGAGGCAGGAAAGGGGCATATCGTTTGCTAACAATGGATGGTTATCTTTTACCAAGGCCTTGGAATGTTGTCCACCTAAAAAAAATACTTCATGTGAGAAGGATCAGGGATCCTCAGCTATGACAGCATTTTGGTTAAGGATCCAGGATCCTCAAAGGATATATGATTCTATCTTTGGTAACACATTACTTTCATTTTCATTCATGTTGCACTTATTACTTATCATAAGTTAAAGATGTTAATCAGTTAACATCTATTTTCACAAAGTTTAAGCTTTTGCAGAGTTGTTATCATTCTACAAAGGATCAAAGTAGTTGGCCAACTCTCCAAAGTTTTTGGGTTTATCCCCAGTTTATGGGCTTATCCCCAGTCTAAGGTATCTATTACCTTCTACGAATCAGGTTCTAACACCTTTGCCAGTTGTGCACGATTATCCTGGTATAGTTCAAGGCAATGGGACCAGTACCCGCTTTAGGGGCTAACAATTTCATTGTTTTTTGCTGTATTTAGGATCCTAAGTATAATGGTAGACGTACCATACATCTGTTCCTAAGGTTTCTAACATTTTCACGTTAGCTAAGGTTTGGCATCTTCATGTCACTAAGTTTGGATAGTCATCATTTTGGGCCATACTCCAGTTTACATAAGACTTATTGGGCTTGTCCCCAGTTTTTGGGCTTTTCCCTAGTTATTGGGCTTGTCCCCAGTTACTAATGTTTTCTTTCTATGATGATTGGTTTAGTCCCAAGTAACGTATTATTACAGGTGTCCAAAGTTAAACAGTTGAGGATCCAGGATCCTGACTTTCTGATGGTTCTTATATTTTGACAAAGTTGTAAGTGTTAAGGATATAGGATCCTAACTTGGATTATGTGGTATGATCCTTATTTACCTTAGCCTTATTCTTGGTTTGTTAATCTTATCCTTATCCTTTGACAACAGGATATGTTATCCTAGATCATATAATTTTTAAAACTTTGACTAGAGGATATGTGATCCTTGATCATATTTTTAATCCTTTGATACAAACTGATTTTAACATACATTTGATACTTTTACCAATAACTTGTAAATTCCAAAATTATACAATGGGAGTTGACAAATAAATGTATGTGAAATAACATTCTATAACAAAATCAACAACACAAGGAATAGCCAAAAGTTAAAGTTTTATTTATTTATCATTTAAACCCTTTCAAAAGGTTGTCAAAATTGCCAACCCAAGCTTCTACCAGCAAAATGTCGCCCGTCCACTTAAGTTGGCAAAGGGTGTCCATATTAACGAGGTTCCAAGTCATGCAGGAAATTAAAAGGTGAGGGGCATCAAAGGCTTCATCATCCACAAACAGAAGGACCCATCCACCATTGCTACCCCCTATTCTCCAAAGGATCAGTGATCCTTAACCCTAAAAACTATTGTTCAAAGTTATTACAGACCAATTGTTCAAAACATCACAACCGCAAAAAAACTACCAAACCATAAAAAATGGGCTCCGGCCACGTCTAGAATTTTCCATCATCGCCCATTTGTGCAGCTCACACCTTCGCTGCTTCATCCACCTTCTCATCACCACCTTCACCACTGCCACCAGTCGCTGCCTCCTCAGGATCCTTGACTCCACTGCCTCCAGCTTCGATAGCCAGCACCCCCTCAGGCTCCTCGTCATCTCCAAGTTCAGCCAGCCTCTTTGCCCAAGCCTCCACGTCCCACTCAGACCGGTCGAAGGAAGGATCAGCAACTTCCTTGGCCATTTGGAGCTTGATCTTCAGCATCACAACGTGTTAGTGCATATGTCTGTTGACTTCGTCTGCATATGTCTGTTGACTTCGTCTTATATCAAGTCTCGGTTTCGATGTGGATCTGAACAAGAATGATGTCATCATTCTTGATGATGACATCATCCATGTGACATCATAAAGATGACATCACATCTTATGTCTTGAGATAAGATGCACATGGATTAGTCAATCGAAACATGAAAACAGTGCATGAAATAGGATTTGTATATTTGTTTATTGTAGGATTCGCTTCAAATAGTTAAATGTATGGTTCAAGCGAAACTGATTCTTGTGAGTTCGCTTGAACAGCCATGTTCATGATTCAAGCGAAACCTAGAGGCTATATATAGGGTGTTCTAGCTTCTCATTTGTAACAGTCCCATAGTTTTGGTGCCAAACTGCTGCTGGTTTGTCAAGTCATATATGAATGAGAAACAGTGTTTAAAGTGATATTCTTCTGTTTTCTACTCCATTCTCTTTGATTCAACTTGTTTGTGTGTTTCCGCCACATAAACAGTGGTATTTTGACTCAGATTGACTCATTTGATCGGTCAAATCGATCCTACAATTGGTATCAGAGCCAGTCATGAGCCAATATACCTGAATCAAAGCATTTTTCTACACAAAATCTGATTTCTGGACTTTTACACGGACAAAATGGACTGAATTTTGGACAGTGTGTGTGAAACTGAGTTTTAACAAACCTTTGAGAATATCAGCTTAAAATTCGAAGTAAAACTTGTAAAAATGGCCTAAAAACCTGGTTTCGTTTGAACGAACAGTAGGGTTACGCTTGAAAAAGTGGTGCTGTTTGAAGCAAAACACAGGCTTTCGCTTGAATATTCACGTTTCGCTTGAAAAGTGTAAGGATATTTCAAGCGAAACCGACTATTGTTGAGGTTTCGCTTGAAACCAGCAGTTTGCTTGAAATATTCTGTTGTTTCACTTGAATTTTGCTTGAAATATTCGGTGTGGAACATCAAAAACGAGGTTGTCAGTATATTGGGAAGTGGTTTATCATGTGAACTCTGAATGCATTTGTCTTGATAATATCAATTTACATGTGATGATGACGGTTTACTGAATAAGACATTTATTTTAAATTTAAGTGTGCATGTGAATATATTTCTCTTGTCAGCTTTTTACATGTGACTGTTCTGATCATTAAAGTTTGTTGGCCACTAAGAAATTGCATAAGATTTGTTTGCTTTGGGACAATACATCAAGTGAACAACTGTTTGTCGGCTATCTTTAAAAATCGGTTTGCATTTGTCTGCTCAACATTGAGGTCCAATCAAATCTCATTGTTAATTGAAAATTAAAAGTCTTAAAGTCTTTATTGAATAGCCAAATACATCTGTTGATATCGAGAACTGTATTTTTGCATGTGTTGAATGTCAGCCATTTATTACATCAATTCATATAGTGTATGTGATTTAGATTTAATCAGCCCAATCAAAGTGTTTTGAGACTTTAAATTGTCGGTCATGTTATAATTGATAAAGTTCAAGTTTTGCATGCAAAGATTGATAGTTGTTGGCCCATGTGATAAGATTCATTAATTCAAGTTGTCGGGTTTAGTGGGTTTGTTGATCAAATTAAATCAAGTGTTAGGGTTGTTGGCCCAATCAATTGTGCATTTCAACAATATTGAAACGATTCCGAAAATCTTCGACATGAGTCTTAGATTGATTTCAATAACACACAATTTCACGTATTCAGTTAGTTTAAAACTGATCAGTTGCTTGTTTGTTTGCAGGTGATCTGAGGTGATTTGTCAAACATCGGATACTCGCCCGAGCGAATCCCCACCTGATTCATTGTCATCGGATTTTTTTGTCACTCAATCGGATATTCATCTGATTCAGTGGTTTGATAAAGTGATTGAACTGATCTTAGATTGTGTGAAATTTCGTATTGTTTGAAAATCTGTCTTTGAAAATCTTTCAATAACGAAACATGGATTGTGAGTCGTCTTTCGGATATGGTATGCGTGTTCAGAATCCAGCAGATATTGCACAGAAGAAATTTGATAGTTTTACGAGTATCAAGGGAGAGTCTACAAAAGAATTGATTGATAGATACAGCCATCTAGTTTTGGAGATGGGGAGATTGAAGATAACCAAGGCTAATGAGGTGTGGATTGATAAATTGGCAGATGCGTTGCCATATGATAAGTGGGTACTTATTTTATGGTGTTAAAGAACAATACAAATTTTGCTTATTTGAATCTTAGTGGTTTCATAGAGAAGATTGAAGCTCAAGAACTTGAACTCCAAAAGATTAGAAAAATGAAGTCTGTTGATGAAAAATTCGAACCTGAGAAAAATGTTCAAGTGGTAGAGGAGTAGGTTAAAGAAATTTCAGTTATCAAGTCTGAGAAGAAAGCTGAAGCTGAAAAGATGTCCGAGAAATGCTTAAACTGTGAAAAATCTGAATCAGACAATGTCAAACTCTTGAAGAATGTAGAGAGTTTGACATTGGAAATCAAAAATTTGAATGATGAGAAGAAATCTGATGACAAACAGATTCTTGAACTGCAGGAAAATTATGAAAGATTGAAATCTGAAAATGTCAAACTGTTGAGTGATTTGGACAGTTTGACATTGGGAAACAAAATTTTGAAAGAAAAGGAAAAAGATTTTGAAAATGAAAAATTAAAATTTGAAAAAGATTTTCAAAGTCAAATGAAGATTTTAGAAGATGAAAAATCTGTTATTTTTAAAAATAATCTTGAAAAACAGATTGAAATAAATTCTCATCTTCAGAAAATCATTCGGCTTGAAAATAAAGCTGAAATTGCTCGAAATAAAATTGATGAGCTGGAAAAGAAATTGAAAGGTTTTGTGAATTCATCAGTACCAGATTATATCTGTCCAAAACCGATCAATTCTGTTCCAATAAGTGACAATGTCACAAATTTTGACAAAGTCAAAATTGAAGATTGCGATGACAAAGCTGATGATGAAAAAGAAAAGAAAAGAAAAATATTTTTAGAATTACATGAAAAATTTCAAAATACTGTTTTGCAATCTACTGAAATAGGTGAATGCTCAAAGCAAAAACCTGTTAAGAAGATTGTAGAACAGAAACAAAAAGTAAAAAATTTGAAAAATTTGAAAAATGAAAATAAAAGTTCATCAGTTCAATCATCCAATCATTATAAAAAACCACAAAAATTGAAAAATCAAAACTCACAAAAAGTTGGTGATATGTGGTACAGGTTTGACCACAGTGCTTCAAAGCCAAATTCAGCTTTCAGGAGGAGTGATGATTACCACAAAGCCAGACAATGTTATGATCTGAACGTTTGGTGTGAAAGTGGTGAATGGTACGATAACAGAGTGTATTACTCTTGTGGTGTTCGAGGACACATTGCTGTTAACTGCCAGTTTCAGTGGATTGAGACGAGGAGATGCTATAACTGCCAAATCAAAGGACATATTGCAAGAGATTGCCCAATGAGATCAATGGAAAGATCGAGGGCTGAATCTCAGAAAAAGATGAAGAAATTAGTCAAGGTCGAAGAAAAGCCCAAAGAACAGAAGGTGAAAGAACAGAAAGTGAAGCTTTCACAAGGGCAGAAAGACCGACTAAGAAAGAAAAGAAAGAAAGCTCGAGAGTACCTTGAAAGGATTTTGTCCTCGGATACAACAAGTAAAACAGAGAAGAGTTCTGATAAATCGTCTTGCTCTTCAAAGAATGACAAATCAAGCAAAACGAATTCATCAGATGCAAATCTGAGGACAGAATGGAGTGTGAAGAAAGGAAATGTTCCTGGCGATGAATTTGTTTCTTCGGAAACAAAGGAGCCACGTGTTGGCAATGAATCTGACTTGTCAAAGTCAGATGAGCCACGTTCTGGCAATGAATCTGATTTGTCAAAATCAGAGGAGCCACCAGTTGAACTAAAAGGAGAAAATTCAGTTTCGTAAATGGATGATATCAACTTTCCACCATTGCGGACTGAAAATTTTAAATAAAAAATTGGTAAGGTGAAAATTTCGAATCAATTCTATTCTGAAAAGAAAGGATTTGATGTCGAAAAGGCATTCAATGAAAAAGTAAAAAATATGTTTGGAAAAATGGTTGAGGGAAAGGTTAAAGGGGTTAAAGAATTTTATGAAACAAAAAGGAATGTTCAAACCCCGAGTGAAAATAACTCAAATACACCCAAGGACTGTCAGGCTTGGGTGAAACTGTTTAACTGAAAAACCTGACTTGCCGGAACTCCCAGGTTGGTAATTGGGGAGTAGGAATTGGCATCTTTCTTGAGAAATTCACAGGTTGGTAACTGTGATATTTCGACTTACAAGTGGTTAATCAAGGACATTAAATTGTACTTGATTTAACTATCTTACAAGTGGTTTGATTATTGGAAATTGTTTTTGTGATAAACTTACAAGTGATTGAAAACAGTGTGATGAAACCCCATGTTTATGAAATGGCAAACAAAACTAATTTTCCGGAAAAACCATTTTGATTAAAACAAACTTAAGTGTTTTGAAATCATAATGGGAAAATAGTTTGTTGTCAGGGGGAGTTCTGATTGTTTACGCCAAGTGGATGGAGAATTGAAGCAATTCTCGTCAAGTTGTCACTTTACTTTGTACAGTTTATTGTTTTCAAATTTTCCCAGAAAATCAAAATTGAAACATATTTTGATTTTAGGGGGAGAAAATTTTTTAAAAAATTAGAAAATTTGAAAATGACAAAAACATTGAAAAATTCAAAAATGAGTTTTGTTGAGAACAAGAGGAAATGATAGTAAATCAGTGGACTATCACAGCATGCTAAAGAAATGAAATGTTAAAATGTGATAAACGGTCTCACTAATGATGTGACGATAGGCTCAGTTAGACTAGTAGATTTGCGATAACGATACAAACTTAAATGAAAAGGCCTAGTTCTAGTGGGAAACATGGTTGAAAGCATAGTACTTAGTTTTGTCCTTCTTGACTGTGTGCCTACTCAGTAATCGCTGATTGTCGAAAGACATAAAACTGGTTAAGTCTGTGAACTTTCACAACTTGGCTAAAAAGTCACTGTGATTCTGTGTTTTCATTTTGCAAAGACTTAAACTTGTTTTATTTCTTTATTTTGTTTAAGCATTGGACATCCTCTACGTATACGTGAGTATCGACCTGAATGTTATTGCCTAAACGTTCTGCTTTATTTTCTTTGGTGTTTCGTTTAAGCTTTGGATCACCTCTGCGTATACGGAAGTATCGACCTGGTGGTTAAAGCCTAAACAACTTCAACTTATTTTATTTTTCTTATTTTGTTTAAACATTGGACTTTCTCTGCGTATACGGAAGTATCGACCCGATTGTTAATGTTTAAACATTCTGCTTTGTTTTCGCACAAATCACAGTTGATAAAAGTTTAAAGGCATTACTTGAGTTAGTGTATTGCATGATGAGGGGATATGCTGAGATCGTGGGGTCCATAAGAACTTAGTGCAAAATTAATATACCTTAACGTATCGGTAAGCATTTCGAAAGTTTTTAGATTGAGTTTAAGTGGACAACAATATCGTCAATCTACATGAATCGTTT
This sequence comes from Helianthus tuberosus, assembly GCA_030545235.1. NCBI lineage: Eukaryota > Viridiplantae > Streptophyta > Magnoliopsida > Asterales > Asteraceae > Helianthus > Helianthus tuberosus. Next base: position 43,267 of record JARYGA010038528.1, read on the forward strand.
AAAACTTAAAATGTTTAAAGCTTAACGGTGTTGATGATATGTCTCATAAACTGATATGATCCTCTTACACAAACTCACAAAAATATTGTCTGTATATATTTCTTTACTGCATTTCATTAAAAACAAAAATCCAAAAAGATTTTAGTGTGTTTTAGCATAAATTTTTGAAAAAGCCAAAAAGATTTTCGTCAACTGATGTTGAAGAGCTGATTTTCAAAATCCCAAGTGCTAAACATGATGAACGACAGTGGGTTGGGAGAGTTTATTTGAGATGAGAAAGGTTTTTGAAATGGATAAATGGATCATTAATTTGAAACCAATTTAATCATTTTAAATTCAAGTGATAAGCATAAAGTTTATCTTACTATTGGTTAGAGTATATGCAGGTATGCAGCTAGTGAATTCTAGACTGCGATCCCAGCTTATCGAAAGGGGGAGTCTGTAGACGTAAAAGCCAGGTTCCTGATCTTGTTGCTACGGAGAGCCAGGAGATGGTCCTGAATCTGTGAAAGCTGCTAATGCTGAGAAGACAGAGAGTGCTATATCAGATTACGATCCCGGAACAACGTAAGGGGGAGTCTGTTAGCAATAGGGTGATTGAAGAGAGAGTGTGAAGACTGATTAAGACTGAAGTTTTGACGTACTAAAGTCTCGTACTGAAGACTCCGCCAACATCCAAGGGGGAGACTGTTAGTGCATATGTCTGTTGACTTCGTCTTATATCAAGTCTCGGTTTCGATGTGGATCTGAACAAGAATGATGTCATCATTCTTGATGATGACATCATCCATGTGCCATCATAAAGATGACATCACATCTTATGTCTTGAGATAAGATGCACATGGATTAGTCAATCGAAACATGAAAACAGTGCATGAAATAGGATTTGTATATTTGTTTATTGTAGGATTCGCTTGAAATAGTCAAATGTATGGTTCAAGCGAAACTGATTCTTGTGAGTTCGCTTGAACAGCCATGTTCATGATTCAAGCGAAACCTAGAGGCTATATATAGGGTGTTCTAGCTTCTCATTTGTAACAGTCCCATAGTTTTGGTGCCGAACTGCTGCTGGTTTGTCAAGTCATATATGAATGAGAAACAGTGTTTAAAGTGATATTCTTATGTTTTCTACTCCATTCTCTTTGATTCAACTTGTTTGTGTATTTCCGCCACATAAACAGTGGTATTTTGACTCAGATTGACTCATTTGATCGGTCAAATCGATCCTACACAACGGCAGCAGAGTGTTTGGCCCCTTCCATGACCTCCATCCTCTCCTTCTGGGCAGTAATCTCAGCAAGGAGCAGCTCATTTTACAGTGCCTTGTTCTCTTTTTCAAGCTGGGAGATCTTCTTGTCCTTGGCAACTGCCATGGCTTGGAGGTCAAGGTTCTTCTGTTTAGCTGTGGCCACATGTTGGTCTAGGAGGATCTGGACTTAAGCAAATTTCTGCACAGAAAGAATTCAACAATCAGGATCCTTTATCATAAAAAGAAGTAAAAATTGCAGGATATAAAATCCTTACCTCAGAGACATATTCCTGGAGTTGATGTTCCATCAGAGGGAGGCCCTTCAGTGGGTTCATTGGGCTTCTTCCTTTTGGTTCCTTTACCCCTGGTGCTAGTACCCTTGACCTCTTGGATGCTTTGGCTTGTGACAACCCGAACCTTTGAGGTTAGTAACGTCTAACTTTCTAATCTAATTCCTTACTATTTCACTTCGACGTGTTATAAGTTCCGCGTTGTTTGTTGGTTTTGCCGAGCCCAACTATCTCATGTGTGTTTTGATTTAAACAAATCATGCTAGCAAGCAAGTTATGGGATCAGCCCACCTGAAAGCCCAATTAGTTCGTAAAACCCAAGTGGGATTTGGCAGCCCACTTAATGCTCCTAGTTAATGTATGTGCATTCGTTTATGGCCTTAGGCCTGGCCCAGTTACTCATGTGAATACCTTAGTCACGGCCCAAGTCCATTTCTTGTCCCACATTTAATTATTATCGGCCCAAACCCAAAAGGGTTACATATGTTATATGCGTAGTAATTACGTAGATTGATAACAAACACATAACCCTAAACACTTCTTCCCTGATCGCACGACTTCAGCAGCAGACCCCCCCCCCCCCATCGGAGCTCTTCCATCTTCGAATCAGTATCTCTCGTGTCCTTATATTTAACCGGTATGTTAACTGGATATTAGTGATATTGATGCTTGATTGGTTATTTGCTTGATTGCTATGAAGTGTATGCGAAACAAATCCCAAACCTGAATATTCGTAAATGTTTAATATGATGTATTGCTAGTCTTGTTATTGTGTAATAATTTTCTAGTAATGTAATATTGGATGCTTGATGATCATGAGGTATGGGTCTTTGTTAACTGGTGGTATGGGCGATTTAGGATATAACAAATAGGGGTCGAAATTGTGAGTAATTAATGTATGACATGCAATATTATGTAACTCTTGAACCATGTGGTAGGTAGATTAAACTGATAATCTTCTTGGATATATGTTTGCATGTGAGATGTTAGATAATGCAGCCAATTGGAGAAGCATCATCTCCTGGTTGGAGAAGCATCATCTCGCGAATCAATCGGGACATAAACGATGACAGTCGGCCATGGTGTGAAAAGTGTAACTGCCAACACAGTGAGTGGCACTTTAGGACGTAGCTCAGGATGCGAAAAGATGGACTTGGATGGTGAAGAACCATAGGGCTTCGTTTCGAGCAACGACATTGGGAGCAGCAGTCACAGCGACAACAAGGTATTCGTAACCCTAGCCTACAGTATGGAATTAAGGGTGCCTACATCATGGATTGGCTGTGGTTAAGTTAAGAGGACAATGACCAAAGGAACAACGACAGTACTTGGAATCCTTGTAATGAAATCAGCAACACCAGAAATGATGCTCTTGGAAGGGCATTTAGAATTGGTGGGGGTGACGTCAGGACTTTAACGACATGGTAGCTGTTATGAGTAGCAATCCGCTTCGTCTCTGTTATGTTTGACCCTGATGCTCCTGAGAGTTTGAATCTGTTGTGGAATCGGCTGATGGCTAGACAATGGAAACCTCATATGATCGTTGGGATGCAAACACGACCTTGTGGGACAAGTGTTCGACATCGACCTTTCTTCTGTTATTCTTGATAGATGTACCCCATGAGGAGACAATTCTACGCATCCCTCTCCTTTGTGGAGGATTGTTATCTGTTCTAACACGTCAGAGTGGCGCAATGGTTAGTGTTATTTCAGCAATGAGAGCCAGAAGTGTTTACGGGGGGATTACCCCGCTATGTGGAAACTGTTATAGACGTAAGGTTAGGAAAAAGAGGATCGAGGATCCACCAGTTGTTCGTGATTACCCTCCATGTGCTGCCGGAGGAACTTCCAGGATTATCTCTACAACTGTTAGGTAGGAACTCAGTTTGACCTCGCGCCGGAGGCAGTTCTAACTACTCGTACTCTTTACCGTTTTGCACCAGGACGGTTGCAGGAGCTGTTTAACCAACTACAGGGACTGTCGGACAGGAGTTTTCGCTTTAAGGAGCCCTCGCTATACCCATGAAGATAAGCCTTATCGTTGGACATGTGTACTGATTATCGAGAACTCAACAAGGTGACAGTCAAGAACCGTTCGCTTCGACCATGTAGTAACACCATGTTAACCAGTTCCGAGGAACAAGCTACCATTCAAGGATTGGCTAGTGATCGAACTATCATCAGATGGAACTCCAAGAGGAGAATGCTCTTAGAACAACATGTCGAACGCAATGCAGCCATTTCAACCTTGTACATCATGATCAATGAGTTGATCAACATACCAGCAGCTTTAGGGATCGCATGAATCGACCGTATTTATTGACAAGGTTTTGAATCCTGACCAGGAGAATGGAACGCCATGGGTGGCATTTGTATCTTATTTTAGAACTTCTGAGGGAGGAGCCACTCTGTGCAAAGTCTTGATAAATGTAATTTTTTTGGGTTCGAGAGGTACCTTTTGGGTATATAATCAGCGAAGTGGGAATGTACGTGGATCTCGCTAAGATCCGTCTTGGTTGGAAACTGATCGACACCAAAGAGTCCTCCGAGGATACAGCAATTTCTTGGTCTCGCTTGATACTATCACCGATAAATCGCAGGATTTTCGAAGGTCGCGCAACTTAATCTCTCTAGCACAGCAGGGTGCTGTGTTCGTGAAAGACAGAACAGGAGGACGTCTTTTCAGCTTTCGAATCCCAACTCTGCAATGCACTGAGCATCATCTTTACCAGAGGGTGTGGGTGATTCAGTGGTATATCCTTATGGTTCGAATCAGAGTCCCAGTTACACGTCGACGCAACACAAGAGAGTGGTGACTTACGTAATAGAGTTACCAGAGGAACTGCACGACACAACCGGCGGTGGAAACCATGGTCTTTGGATTTACTTGGAGGCACTACTTGGACGGTACCAAATGCGTTACCTAGACCAATCACAAGGGCCTCCCGTGAATCGATGTTCGAAAGAGCTAAAGCATGCAATGACATCGTTGGGTGGAACTACTGAATGAGTACGACTGTGAAACCTAAACATATACGAGCTCTGCAGCTCGCTATTAACTCTAACTTACCAGGATCAGACTCGCTCTGTTCAAACTGGAGAACTGAAGGAAGAGGAATCTTCAAGTTGAACCCATGCGGGGCATGGAGAAGCAACCTTTGACCAGTCGGACGATACTCGTTACTTCATGAAACGAATGCGGGTCTCATTACATGGCAACTGTAGAGAACTCGCATTGAGCAAGCACACCAGTTTCGACATTCTAGCCGTCTGGGTTTTGATGAGAGACATTAGGATTTATAAACCTTGTACTGGTGATTGGGCATGAAGGCTCACCTAGTTAAGTATCAGCAACCAGCAATACCCACATGGAAATGAGAACAGACTGCCATGGATTTGGTCGAAACGGAAACATTTATCGCCTGAATAACCGTTGATTGTCTCACGCAACCAGCACACTTGATGGCTATCAAGGAAATAGATAAGTTTTCTACTTTAGCAGACGGATACCTGAAGGAAGTAGTTTCAAGGCACGGGGTGCCAACATCCATCATATCTAATCGTGACGCGCGTTTTACTTCTGAGATGTGGCAAGCGATGCCCAAATCTTTTGGTTCTCGTCTAGACATGAGTACAGCATATCATCCGCAGACGGATGGACGGTCTGAACGCACCATCCAAACCCTTGAAGACATGCTTCGAGCATGTGTAATCGACTTTGGTAACGGCTGGGAAAAACACCTCCCGTTAGTGGAGTTTTCGTATAACAACAGTTACCACACTAGTATCCAGGCTGCCCCGTTTGAGGCATTGTACGGACGAAAGTGCCGATCACCTCTTTGTTGGGCAGAGGTTGGCGACAGCCAAATCACTGGCCCAGAACTCGTCGTAGACACAACAGAGAAGATTGGTTAGTTACGACAACGAATGGCGGCAGCTTGTGACCGTTAGAAAAGCTACGCTGATAAGCGAAGGAAACCACTCGAGTTCCAGGTTGGGGACCGAGTACTACATAACGTCTCACCTTGGAAAGGTGTAGTTCGTTTTGGTAAACGAGGCAAACTTAACCCGCGATATGTTGGACGTTCTAAATCACGGAGAGAATTGGCACGGTGGCCTACAGATTGAATCTACCTGAAGAACTCAGTGGAGTTCACAACTTATTCCATGTGTCGAATCTGAAGAAGTGTCTGTCAGATGAAACCCTCATAGTTCCTTTCAAGGAGCTCACCATCGACGATCAGTTGCGATTTGTCGAAGAACCAGTAGAAATCTTGGACCGGGAGGTCAAGATTCTCAAACGCACAAGATGCCTATTGTTCGAGTTCGTTGGAACTCCCGTCGTGGTCCAGAGCTTACCTGGGAACGAGAAGACCAAATGAAACACAAATACCCCCAGTTGTTCGAGAACAATGAAACCACTACTGAGGCTGAAGCTACTGCGGAATTTCAAGACGAAATTCCAAACCAACGGGGGGATGATGTGACACTTCAGGAAAACTACGCAACCTAACTAGCTTCCTCAGTAACTACGGGCAAAATTTCGGGACTAAATTTCTTTCAAGTTGGGGATGATGTGACAACCCGAACCTTTGAGGTTAGTAACGTCTAAAACTTTCTAATCTAATTCCTTACTATTTCACTTCGACGTGTTATAAGTTCCGCGTTGTTTGTTGGTTTTGCCGAGCCCAACTATCTCATGTGTGTTTTGATTTAAACAAATCATGCTAGCAAGCAAGTTATGGGATCGGCCCACCTGAAAGCCCAATTAGTTCGTAAAACCCAAGTGGGATTTGGCAGCCCACTTAATTCTCCTAGTTAATGTATGTGCATTCGTTTATGGCCTTAGGCCTGGCCCAGTTACTCATGTGAATACCTTAGTCACGGCCCAAGTCCTTTTCTTGTCCCACATTTAATTATTATCGGCCCAAACCCAAAAGAGTTACATATGTTATATGCGTAGTAATTACGTAGATTGATAACAAACACATAACCCTAAACACTTCTTCCCTGATCGCCCGACTTCAGCAGCAGACCCCCCCCCCCCCCATCGGAGCTCTTCCATCTTCGAATCAGTATCTCTCATGTCCTTATATTTAACCGGTATGTTAACTGGATATTAGTGATATTGATGCTTGATTGGTTATTTGCTTGATTGCTATGAAGTGCATGCGAAACAAATCCCAAACCTGAATATTCGTAAATGTTTAATATGATGTATTGCTAGTCTTGTTATTGTGTAATAATTTGCTAGTAATGTAATATTGGATGCTTGATGATCATGAGGTATGGGTCTTTGTTAACTGGTGGTATGGGCGATTTAGGATATAACAAATAGGGGTCGAAATTATGAGTAATTAATGTATGACATGCAATATTATGTAACTCTTGAACCATGTGGTAGGTAGATTAAACTGATAATCTTCTTGGATATATGTTTGCATGTGAGATGTTAGATAATGCAGCCAATTGGAGAAGCATCATCTCCTGGTTGTCGGCCACTATATTTATATTTGCATGATTTATGCTAGTGAGTATTGATATAGGATTTTTCTTATGAATCACAAATCGATAACATGCTAGTTGGTCACTAAAACAGGCTGGTTGTTTTATGCGTTTGGATTCATGATTATATGTGATTTGTAAGTGGTGTTTTAATGGTACATGTGCATGAACATATGATAAATACTGGTGGATTATTATTGATGAATGATATATTTTTAGAAGTGCATGATGTTGGGTTTTTCTTGAGTCAACTAAACAAATTGAGTCTGGATGGGTTGCAAAAAAAAAATATATATATATATATATATATATATATATATATATATATATATATATATATATATATATGAGTTATTATATGATAAGAATCATGGTGAACTGATTTCAATGTTAACAATGGAATTAAACGTAGGAGTAACATGATAATTGGTTTGCGGCTTAAGATTGTATAATAGCGAAAACACGTAATAGGTTTGGGCTGTGAACATATATGCGACTTGTTTATATATGCTAGATAATTAGAAGTATTGTGTAATTGGTTTAGGGTGTAATTGCTTAATAATAAACCACTGATATGAAATAAAAGATGTATGGGCTTTCATAATCGGACCTGCATGTTGGATATTTGGGGGTATTGGACCTCACATAGCAATGAGGAAATTGGGCTTGGGCATGAGCAGCCCAGACACGTCCAGCCTGGTTTGGGATTGTTTTTAACAATGAACATTTTAAGTGATGGAGTTATGATGTGTCGATTAGGTACAAGAATTATATTAACCAGCCATGGTAACTAGGTAAGTGAACTGATTATTGATTTAAGGATTTGGGATATTTGCAAACTGTTAGTGTATGAATTACATCATCGGGTGTGTGACCAAAACGGAATTGAACGTGATGTTAGTTGATACGTGTTTCGTGAAGTATGATTTGTGAGGTGAACGTATACGTGAACCAACTATGTGTATGCAAATGGTAAATGAGCTGTTAATATGTGATAAATGCAAAGAACACATGCATCACATGTACACGAAACTAACTGTTAATGGTAACCATACTAGGATTTGGTTGATCAACTTGGAACGGGTAACATAGCATAACATACCGAGCAAACCAAGGTGAGTTCACACTTTCCACAAGGCATGGGATTCCCGGTGGTTGGGAATGGGTTAAAGAACTAAAACGGAACCTACATATTCTCCTTGGGTAGGATATGTACGGCCATCCTCCTTGGGTAGGATGCCACCATAAATCCTGCGTATTCTCCTTGGGTAGAACTAAGTACGTTCGTCCTCCTTGGGTAGGACAACAACCTTAAACTTACTAGACAAACCTTTATCATGAAGTCCATCATTCTTATATCAACTTAATCGTCGAGGCCGATGGCGAGCGGGTCATTAATTAATAGCGCTATTAGGTTTGACAAACCTCACACCGTGTCGTTCGAACGGGCGTGTACTAATGGACTATGGCAAACTGTTAGTGATGATAGACACTGATGTAGGGCACAACTTATTTTCATTAGTAGTCGATATGGTACGGTCTAGTGGTTCACATGGGAAGCCCCCACTGATTATGATTATGGTTATGGTTTGGGAAACAAAGTACTGGTTAACTTGTGGTTTACGAAAACAACTTATTATTTCAAAGCAAACTGGTAAAACTAAACAACCAACTGTGAACTCGCTCAACTTTGTTGTTGATTCGTTGTTACATGCCTTGCAGGCCTCTAGGTGCATATTGTTGGAACTTGCTATCTGGGAAGCTGGAGTGATCATGGGTCGAGATATATGGAAACACAACACAAGACAAATGGCTTTTACATGTGGCTTATAAATACTTAACGAATGAATTATGCTTCCGCTGTATACTGTGAATTGTTTATAATGTTGTAACACTTAAGGTCAATAAATGAAAGTTTTATTTAATTATATTACGCGAAGTTCAATGTGATTGGTGGCTTGGATCCTGGTATGTCACACGCCCCGCGGTAATTCCGCATGTGGTATTTTGGGGGTGTGACATGTCTTGCAGCCAGTTCCTTCTTAATAGACCGTGTGGATATGTATTCCTGGAGATCACCTACGCTGAACCTGGAAGCAGATTTGGAAGATTTAGCAGCACCTACAAGCATAACAGATAGATAAGTATTAATATCATATTTCTATTAAATATTTACATACATACATATGTGGATACTTACTTGACATGGTGTAGGATCCAGAGGAGATCTCTTGAGAATCCTTTGCTTTGGCTTGAAACGTTCTAATGGCAGGATCGAGCTTCCAGAAGGCTTTTATTCTCTCTTTGGTGACAGGTGACTCTTGAATGTGAGAAAGGGAAATAGCTGCATACACAAAAAGAAAAGATCAGTTATCCTCAAAAGAAAAGAGAAAGCTTAACATGGTCCTGGCCTAAGGATCCTATATCTTACCCTGAGTGTTCCACTTCATGGGAAGATGACTCCCATTTGGGATGGAATCTCTTCTTACAAAGAAGAACTGATTTCTCCAGTTGGAGTCATTTTTTTAGTGGTTTTAAGGATTAGATGAGGTTGCTGGGGTTTGGATTTGAAGAGAAAGCGGTGAGAACCATGGCTGACTAAATTGTACAGTCTGCTCAACTCAGATAAGCCAATATCAATTACCTCATGCTCTAGGATTTGCTCGAGTGTGTATAAAGCTCTCCATATCATTGGCATGGCCTGAATATAGCACAGACCAGTCAATGTGAAGAAACTTTGTGTGAGAGGGGGGAAAGGATATGTGAAGCCAATCTAGAATGGAGCTGCAGGAAAAGTGATCCAAGTTTCTGATAGGCAGTCACTCTTCATCAAAGAGTTGAAGGGTCTGAAGATGGTTTTATCCGCGAAACAATGGCCTAACTGATCAATTTCAGGATCAGTGAAACGGCAGAGTTCCACGGAGGGGTTTTTGGTTAGACCCTGACTCTTCGAAGGGCTATCTTATCTAGGATCCTTGGCAGGACAGGATCGGGTGCTCATCTTTGCAAAGGATTTTTGAAGAACAGGGGATCGGAAAGAAGAAAATTAGAGAGAAGAAAGAAGGAGATACCTGTGGTGATCTTCAAATTTGGATTTAAAGGGGATGTATCTCGAATTTAAATGCATAGATTGCCCTAATCCTTATCCTATTTATAATGATTGTTTGTTTCAGGGATGACTGTTGCTGACATCATCCTATAAAGACTCTAACCATATGTAACGGCTACTCCGCATTTTGCTGAAACATGACTATTAGATTTAATTTCAACTAGTCATGTTTGGGGGCAATTGTTAGAGATAGAATTTTATTAGTTATGGATCACGAATCCTTAGTATAGCCTGTGTCAGGATCCTTAGTTCAGTCTGGATCTAGGATCCTCAGGAAGTGGTGTAGGAAGGCTAAGGATCCATGATCCTCTTTATTATTCTATACTAACAATTGTTTCCATCATCCTTTAGCTTGTTTTGCAGGTGTATTCGAAGGAGATTTGTTCTTGCCGAGATTCCAGGGGAATATGCTCCATATTATTGAACGTGCAAGTGCTTCGTGACTGTTATGGTGATCGTGGGTGACTAGCACATATTTCGGATAGTTAGTTACTTAGATATTTTTCTATTTTTTGAAGGGGATAACAAGCTTTATTTAGAAATATAGTTACACACTTCACACATTCGAACTCTCTCTGCAATCAGTTGGCGATTACACACACTAACACACTAGCAATCATTGTATCAAGCTTGTTATCATCCAAAGTTGTAATCTTTATTGTTCAATATAGTTGATAGTGATAGTTTTCACTATCCGAGGTTGTTTATGCCGGAGATCATTCATTGATCAAGGGCTTTTTACTCGTATAAATCCTTGTGTTCATTATCATTCATTTCTTTCATTTCTTGTTTACACATTTGTTCATTTAACCAAGCATCTAACCTCACAAAAATCAGATTTGGTTACATTATCCTTGTGTGATTTTTGACCAAAACAATTACTAGATTTGGCCTACCTTCTGAAATTGTTTGTGATAATGGATCCCAATTCATTGGGAGCCGAACTACTAACTTTTGTGACAGCTGGGGGATTAGGATGATAACATCAACACCAGTCCATCCACAAGCTAATGGTCAAGCAGAATCATCCAACAAGATCATCATCAACAACTTGAAGAAGAAGCTTGGATCCAAGAAAGGGAAATGGGCAGAAGAGCTACCTTATGTGTTATGGGCTGATAGAACAACTCCCAAGAATGCTACTGGTCAAACTCCATTTTCTTTGGTCTTTGGAATTGAATCTGTAATCCCTACAGAGATGGTAGTCCCTACTGCAAGAACAAGCATCCGTGATCCTGAAGGAAATGATGAAAACTTGGTTCAAGACCTGGATACCATAGAAAAACTTAGGGATTTAGCAAGGATAAGGTTGGCTAGTTATCAACAAAGAATGGTTGGAGCCTATAACAAGAATGTCAGGATTAGGAAGTTTCAAGTTGGTGACATGGTGTTGAGAAAAGCATTCCAAAATACCACGAACCCTGCTGATGGCAAGTTAGCACCGAAGTGGGAAGGCCCCTATCTAATTGAAGCTGAGGCAGGAAAGGGGGTATATCATTTGCTAACAATGGATGGTGATCTCTTACCATGGGCTTGGAATGTTGTTCATCTGAAAAAGTACTTCATGTAGGAAGGATCCATGATCCTTAGACACCTTAATACTTAGTTCATGGTAAGGATCCTCAGAGGATATATGATCCTCATTCTGGTAATGATTTACTTATTATTTAACAAGTTCATTAATTTATTTGATTATAAGGAGAGGGTATTAGAATCCTTTATCCTTTTTCATCAAGTTTTGAGTTTTGCAGAATTAGGTGCATTTCTGACAAAGAATCAAGTGATTGGCCATATCTCCAAAATTTTTGGGCTTGTCCCCAGTTTATTGGGCTTGTCCCCGGCTTACTAATGGTTCTTATCCTTTGACAGACGGCTTAGTCACAAGTTATATCTTGTTACAGGTTTCCATAGTCAAATAGTTAAGGATCCAGGATCCTGACTTTCTAATGGTTCTTGTCTCTTATTGGCGTAGTTGTAAGTGTTAAGGATATAGAATCCTAACTTGGATTCTCTGGTATGATCCTTATTTTCCTTTGATTTGTTTTGATTTATGATACCCTAATCCTTTGACAACAGGATATGTGATCCTTGATCATATAATTTTTAATCTTTTAATGTGAACTGATTTTGACAAACATTTGTTATCTTTCCTAACAACTTGTAAGCTCTAAAGTTGTAAAACATGAATTGATAGATAATTTTGAATGAAACAACATAAGATAGGCAACACAAAAGATAGCCAAAAGTTAAAGTTTTATTTATTTATCAGTTAACCCTTTTAAAGGTTGTCAAATTGCCTACCCAAGTTTCTACCAGCAAAACGTGGCCCGTCCACTTGAGTTGGCAAAGGGTGTCCATATTAACGAGGTTTAAAGTAGTACAGGAAAATAAAAGGTGAGGGGCATCAAAAGCTTCATCCTCCACAAACAGAAGGACCCATCCACCTTTGTTACCGCCCTATTGTTCAAAAGGATCAGTCATCCTTAACCCTAAGATTATTGTTCAAGTGATTACAGACCATCATTGTTCAAAACACCATCAAACAAAAACCACTAAACCATAAAAAAGGGCTCTGGCCACGTCTAGAAATTTCCATCACCGCCCATTTGTGAAGCCTACATCTTGACTGATTCATCCACCTTCTTTTCTCCGCCTTCACCACTGCCACCAGCCGCTGCTATATCCTCAGGATCCTTAACTCCACTCCCACCAGCTTCAAGGGCCAGCATCTCCTAGGCTCCTCGTCGTCTCCAAGCTCTGTCAGCCTCTTTGTCCAATCCTCTATGTCCCACTCCGACCTGTCAAAGGAAGGATCAGCAGCTTCCTTAGCCATTTGAAGCTTGATCTTCAGCATCACAATGGCAGCAGGGTGTTTGGCTTCGTCGATAACCTCCAACCTCTCCTTATTAGCAGTGATTTCAGCAAGGAGCAGTTCCTTCTGCAGCGCATTGTTCTCCTTCTATAGTTGGGAGATCTTTTTGTCTTTGGCAGCTGCTATTTTTTGGAGGTCGAGGGTTTTCTCTTCAGCTTCGGCCAAGTGTTGATCTAGGAGGATTTGGACCTCAGCAAATTTCTGCAAAGGAAGATTCAACTTTCAGGATCCTTTATCCTTGGAGAAAGTGCAAGTTTCAGGATACAAGATCCTTACCTCGGAGACATAATCATGGAGTTGACGTTCCATTTGAGGAAGACCTTCAGAGGGTCCAGTGGGCTTCTTCCTTTTGGTTCCTTTGCCCCTGGTGCTCATGCCCTTGACCTCTGGCTTGCTTTGGCTTGCAGCCAGCTCCTTTTTGATGGATCTTGGAGATACGATATCCTGGATATCACCAACATTGAATCTGGAGGCAGACTTTGATGACTTAGCAGCACCTACACACATAAAAACAAACAGATAAGTATTCATTATTTAACTTTTCAATTACATATTTTTGAAAATGGATACTTGACATGGTGTAGGAACTGGAGGAAATTTCTTGAGAATCCTTTGTTCTTGGTAGATAAGTTCTGATAGCAGGATCAAGCTTCCAAAAGGCAGTGATTCTCTCTTCAATGGCAAGTGAACCTTGAATATGTGACAGGGAAATAGCTGCATAAACAAAAGAAAAAGGATCAGTTTTCCTCAACAGAAAAGAAAATTCTTACCGTGGTTCTAGCCTAAGGATCTTATATCCTACCCTGGGTGTTCCACTTCTTAGGAGGATGATTCCCGTTTGGGATGGAATCTCTCCTCACGAAGAAGAATTGGTTTCTCCAGTTACCGTCATTTTTGGTGATCTTCAGCAAGGGATGGGGTTTTTGTGGTTTATGCTTGAAGAGAAAGCAGTGAGAACCATGGCCGACTAGGTTATACAAACGGCTCAACTCAGACAGACCTATATTTATTCCCTCATTTTCTATGATGTGCTCAAGTGTATATAGAACTCTCCACACCATTGGCATGGCCTGAATATAGCACAAACCAGTTAGTGCGAATAAACTCTGTGTGAGAGTTGGGAAAGGACATGTGAAGCCTATTTGGAAGGGGGCTGCAAGAAAAGTGATCCAGGCTTCTGAAATGCAATCACTCTTCATCGAAGAGTCAAATGGTCGGAAAATGGTACCGTCCGGGAAGCAATGGCGAAACTGATCAACTTCAGGATCAGTTAAGTGACAAAGCTCCATGGAGGGATTTTTAGTGAGGCCTTGATTCTTTAGAGGGCTGTCATGGTTAGGATGTGACAACTCGAATTTAGAACCTTTCGTTGTGTGCTTGAACACTAAGTGACTAACGGGTTTGATGATTTAATGAATGATAAGTGAACTTATATGATTATGTGTTACGTTATGTGTATGCTTATGTGTATGTATGCGAGTATGTATATGAACCGAGACAACACGAACCCGACTCGAGACCATGTGGTCTCGAGTGAACACATGAAACATTGGGCCGGTTGGGCCACACACACACTTAGCCTATCCGAGAGCCCACTAGGGTGTATTGCTAGGGGCGGATATATAAACTTGATAGATAGCCATGTTGCCATTTTTTGGACAACACTCATACTCTCCTCTACACACATACTCTTCACTCTCTCACTAAAACCCTAGACACCAAGCATCACACTCTCCTCCTTCTTCTCGGATCCAACCAACCGACCACAAAAGGATTCTCGGATTTTGCTTGTTCACACCAAACAAAGCTTCATCCTTCACCACTATTCCTCTAACCGGTTAGTGATTCCCATTGTGTGTTTATATTTCGGTTGTTGTTGATGATGATGATGTGATATTTTGTTAATGATGATGTATCTTGTGTGACTTGATAATATGTTGGTTTGTTAGATTTTATACATGATGATGTTAATAAGCTATCATACTTTGATTCCGGATTGATTGCATGATGAGTTAATGATGTTCATGAAATCGGTTGGTATAATGTTCATATTATTCGGATTATATACTTTTATGCTCATATTATTCGGATTTGTTGTTGGAAGTGCTCGATTGTTATTCATGTTATGAAACCGGATGTGTATATGTGGGTTAGATGAATATGTTCAAGAGTTGATTGTTGTTCATGATTTTTGTTAGACTTAGGTTCATATGAATGATGATGAACTACTTGAATGTTTGAAGAACATGATGAATGTATGAAGAACTTGATGAACATGATAAGAATGTGGCTGAATATTTGAAATCTGATATGTTTGATCCAAATTAGTAAATTACTAGACAAACAAACATGTTTAAGTGGATAGTACAAACCATTTCATGAAATCAAATTCTCATTGGATAGTACACTGTTACGAATCAGCAGTTGTCCAACCGAAACCATCAGTTGCGACTCGAAACCATGCATGATGAGTCGAAATCTCCCGGTTGCGACATCGGTTGCTAGTCGCAAACACCTGGTTGCGACTCGAAACCACACATGATCAGCACACCAACCTTGTGACTCGAAACCACGGTTGCGAGTCCAGTTGCGACTCGTAACCAAAACAACACGAACCGAAACCATGATTGCGACTCAGGTTGCGAGTCGCAAACGCCTAGTTGCGACTCGAGACTATACACAGATACTCGCTGTTTGGGCTTGCACCTCATTTCGGACTTAATTGTTTGGGCCGGACTCTTGGGCCTAATGCACAGACCTTATATGTTACTTAAACGTGAATATTGTTGATCTGCCATGATTAAACGTGTATGCCATGAACGATACTTGAATGCACTGTGCTAGAAACATCCGTGTGCTACTTGGTTACGAACCTGACTTGTATGATACAACTATGATAGGACGTGAGTAGCCTCAACGTTACTTGTTTGACTTTTCTGTGTTTCTACCGAGCAAACCAAGGTGAGTTCACACCCTCTACAAAGCATAGGATTCCCAGGGGTCGGGAATTGGGGTTAAGGAACCGGGTTCCTCGTCCTCCTTGGGTAGGACAGCAAAGGTTCAGGAATGTAATTCCTCGTCCTCACGGACAGATAACTCGTACTAGACCAAAACTCTATCACGAAGTCCCTCATTTTTATATCGACTTAATCGCCGGGCCAATGGCGAGCGGGTCATTAGTTAGATAGCGCTATTTAGGTCTGACAAACCTCACACCGTGCCGCAGAGGACGGGCGTGAACTAATGGATCTGGGGCACGTCAATGATGATAGACATTGACAGTTTCAGGGCACATAAACATGACTACAGTCAGCAGTCGATATGGTAACGAGTCTAGTGTATACATGGGGTAGCCCCCACGGCCGAAATGCCAGATAACTAACACGGGGTAGCCCCCACGGCTGGATAGCCAGAGTAACCGGGATTAAACCAGTCACGTTTTTTAACTATGGGGTAACCCCCACGGCAGGATGCCAGATAAAAGAAACTGTTTTCGAAACAACTTAAAACGAACACCCAACCGTGAACTCACTCAACTTGTTGTTGACTCGTTACTACATGCTTTGCAGGTCCTTAGGTTCTTAAGCTGGAGCTTGCATGGAGGAGGATCGTTGTGGGACATGGACGGCTGTGTGCCATGTTAAACTTTGAAACTATCAAACTTATGTTTTGACTTTAAGACTTATGCTTCCGCTTGCAACTTAACTATGTTATGTTTGAACACCAATTGTATTGGTTGGATTTTTATAACTACTTATATGCTTGTTCAATATGATTGGTGGCTGGATCCTGGTCAGTCACGCCTCCAAGCGGTAGTACTCCGCAGGTGGATTTTGGGGGTGTGACATAGGATCCTTGGCAGGAGAGGATCGGGTGTTCATCTTAGCCATGGGATATGTAAGAAGTAGAGGATCAACGGAAAGAAATTTAGAGAGAAGAAGGAAGGAGATAAATGTTGAGATCTTCGAATGAGGATTTAAAGCAGAAAATCTTGAATTTAAGTGCAAAATATCACCCCTATCCTTATCCTATTTATAAAGATTGTTTGTTGTAGGGATGACCCTCACTGACGTAAGCCTGTAACGGCTCTATCCATTTCTAACGGCTAGTCCGCATTTCACTGAAACATGACTATCTGATTGAATTTCAACTAGTCATGTTTGGGGGCAATTGTTAGGGATAGATTTTTATTGATTATGGATCACGGATCCTTAGTTCAACCAGGATCAAGGATCCTTAGAAATGGTGTAGGAAGGCTAAGGATCCAGGATCCTCTTTGGTATTCTAAAACAAACAATAATTTCCATCATCCTTTAGCTTGTTTTGCGGGTGTATTTCGAAGGGGACTTGTTCTAACCGAGATTCCAGGGGAACATGCTCCTTATTATGGCATGTGCATGAGGTTCATGACCGTTGTGATGATCGTGGATGGCTTGCACAAATCTTGGATAGTTACTTATCTAGTTATTTTCTATTTTTAAGGGGTAACAAGCTATTATTAGAAACACAATTACACACATTCGAACTCTCTGAAACCAGTTGGCGAACACACACACAAACACAATAGAAATCGTTGTACCAAGCTTGTTATCATCCAAAGTTGTAACCTTTATTGTTTAATGTAGTTGATAGTGATAGTTTTCACTATCCGAGGTTTTTTATGCCGAAGATCATTCCTTTGATCAAAGGCTTTTTCCTCGTATAAATCCTTGTGTTCATCACCATTATCATTCATTTCTTGTTTACACATCTGTTCATTTAACCAAGCATCCAACCTCACAAAAATCAGATTTGGTTACATTATCCTTATGTGATTTTTGACCAAAACATGGATATGAGTATGTGTAATGTTATATCTTAAGTGTTGACATGATAGTGGGAATTAAGACTATGCATGTATACTTGTACGGTTAAAACGGTATAAGCATGGGTCATGGGATGCATACATACACAACTCATGAGAAGCTTATAGATTAATTTAATGTTAAACATAAAAAATTAACAGATTCAAATAAACATTTTTTTACCCATAAAAAATACTTGGTTGATTATGCATTTGCACATACAGTTTATGGAAACAGGCCGTTAACAGGCCTGTTCTGGGTAGATGGATTGTGCAAACGTAATTACATGGAGTTTGGAGATGTCATATCCTTTGATGCCACATTCAAAACCAACAAGTTTCAGGAGATGCACTAGTATTGTCGATACTTATAAGATATCACAGCTTTGTGATAGTCTAAAGTGTCAGAATGGTTAATCTACGAGCAGAGGAATTATTTTTCGGACTAACCACCGGGGTATGATAATGTTTTCTTATTAAGTTGCTACTGGAACTAGCGGAGAAGACTATACATCTGTTTTTGTGACTGAAGAGGAAGAATGTGAATCTGATTGTTGAAGAATGTTTCTGAGATCTGAATGTGTTACTAGATGATTTGTTATCCGATGAAGATTTGCTGATTGTGGAGATTACCATTTACACTGATCAATCATTCAGGAGTGTGCTTAAAGGTGATTACGGAAAACAGGATTTCAGATTTTCATGGGTATTCATAGATTTGTATATTCCAGAGGTGGATGCATCCTGCATGCCTGTCATAGGCATGGAATTTAGTTCTATTGAGCAAGCATATGTTTTCTATCAGACATATACTAGGAAATCCGGTTTTTCTGTTCGAAAAGGCGGAGAAAATAGTAGTGGTGGTATTATTAAGAGTAAGTATTTTATATGTTCGAAGGAGGGACATAAGCCATTGGTTTTTGAAGATTCTTATTCGAAGTTGGCAAAGCCTTATAAAGTAGGAAAACACTGATTATTCGAACTGGATGTAAAGCACAAATTATGCTTGGTTCGATAGATGGGGTGTCATTCACAGTTAAGAAGTTCGTTGAAGCCCACAATCATTCATTTATGTGTCCCGAACATATTCATTTATTACCAACATATAGGAATCTTTCTGAAGTACAAGAAGAAATGATATGGGAGCTCGGTACTCTAAATCTTGGGCCAGTGAAAACATTTCATATAATGAGAAAAAGATATGGAGGTTTTGAAAATGTTGGCCCTATTGTTGACGACTACAAAAAATGTAAAGCTAGGATACATAGCTATATAGGACAGTACGATACAGACATGGTTATTAATAGGTTAACCGATTGAAAAAGTACTTGGTTAATTATTCATTTGTACATCCAGTTTATGGGAACAGGCTGTTAACTGGCCTGTTCTTGAAGGATCGTTTTCACGACCAACACGAGTTGTTCAGAGGTGTTCTTCTCAATACGAGAGGCGGAAACTAACGTATCGAGTGTGAAACAGTTTGATATTCACTTTAATTGTCTTTTTGATTGATATAACAACTTTTACAGTGAGTAGACACTTCA
The DNA here is from genome assembly GCA_030545235.1 of Helianthus tuberosus. Lineage (NCBI taxonomy): Eukaryota > Viridiplantae > Streptophyta > Magnoliopsida > Asterales > Asteraceae > Helianthus > Helianthus tuberosus. The sequence continues at coordinate 62,679 of JARYGA010038528.1, forward strand.
GCAGCACTTCAGCTCTGGAATCAGAAAGTTACAAATGAAATAAACAAGGCACCTATATATAGGGTGTTGATTTCGTACGAAATGGACTCTGTCCATTTCGTGCGAAATGACCTTGTGTCATTTCGTGCAAAATGCTCTCAAACCCACACATCTCGTTTTTCGTGCCCTGATCTTTCTAATATAATATACGACTCGATACAAGACGAAGTCGACAGACATATGCACTAACAGACTCCCCCATGGATGTCGACGAGTCTTCAGTGTCGAGTCTTCAACATCTTCAGTCTTTATCAGTCTTCATGCTCTCTTTGAAGTCTCTGACAGTGTAAAATATCCTCTATCTTCTCTCTTCTTCTCTCTTTCTTTTCACAATCTCAATCTGTCTTTATCTTCTCTTGAACAGATCTCTTGATTCTTTAAAGTTATCAATATCAGCAACTAGCATGATCTTCAGGATTTAAACCTAGCTTTCCTATCTTCAGACTCCTCTTTGCTAACAGACTCCCCCTTAAACTATGCTGGGATCGTAGTCTGACTTTCACAGGTTCTAGAATCGAAACCTGGCTCTCTGTAAGAATAGAATCTGGATCCTGGCAAACCTGCACATTCTCTACCTCACAGTAAATTTCACAGATTTAACATTTGACAAATTTAATCTCTGCTTATCACATCTAGATTGAATTTCAAACCATCACTTGAACATATCATCTAAAATGATTTAACATTTAAAAAAAAATCGAATGACCAGTTGTAAGAAAATCTTTTCAAACACACTTTCCCAAACCTATTCATCATGTTTAGCACTCGGAATTTTGAAAATCAGCTCTCCAACGTCAGTTGTCGAAAATCTTTTTGAATTTTCAAAATATATGCTAAAACACACTGAAAATCTTTTTAGATTTTGAAATTAAAGAATTGCAGTAAAAAAATATTTACAGACAATATTTTTGTGAGTTTGTGTAAGAGGATCATATCAGTTTTTGAAACAAATCACCAACACCGTTAAGCTTTAAACATTTTAAGTTCTAAACGATTCACGTTGATTGACGATATAGTTGCCCTCTTCAGCTCAATCTAAAAACTTTTGAAATGCTTACCGATACGTTAAGGTATATTAATTTTGCACTAAAATCTTATGGACCCCACGATCTCAGCATATCCCCTCATCATGCAATACACTGACTCAAGTAATGCCTTTAAACTTTCATCAACTGTGATATGTGCAAAAATAACGCAGAATGTTTAAACATTAACAATCAGGTCGATACTTCCGTATACGTAAAGAAAGTCCAATGTTTAAACAAAATAATAAATAAAAACAAGTTGAAAGTGTTTAGGCTTTAACCACTGACGTGTGCGTATATATACATAATTTTACAATGAATTTACACACGATTGGGTTTTAAATTTATAAAAGTGATAATTACTTTTACATCAAAACACACACGAAAGAGGCAAGTGTACCCCGTCATATATGTAATAAAGTATCGGTAAGAACCAAGTATCGATCCAAGGAAATGGGCGGAGAAATAATACTAGACCTTTGTCACTAAACTACCGGTAAAAACATAAGTTTTGTTTGATTTTAATTAAACTAAAGTAAGCATAAACAAATACATAATAAAAACATAATAGATAATAGATAAAAAGCTTTGCTTAATACACAACCACAACATGCCAACTAAGTCGGTTTTGGCACTAGAAGCATTCGGTCAATATTCCAATTTAAGACAATTAGTATCCCTTTCGGGAATCCTAACATGACAATCATTCGGAAAGCTAAAACGATAAACACACTTTAACCACCTAAAATTGTTCTTTAACGTGCAATTGATAAATGTCTATGAAAATCTCTTAAAACTAAGTTAGTCATCCGTTAGGAGTTTTCTAACCGCACTTAATCAAGGAAAGAGACACCGATAAACACAATGCAACCACCGAGACAAGCATAAACTAGATTAAATCACAACCGAGTTCATTTTACAAATCTTGCACAATAATTCACTAAGATAGCAATTTTGGCCTAAACTACTATCTAAGCTAACAAATCATGGCAAGAATTTATAACGACGCCATCTAACCCGTTAAGGTCCTTACGTGACGGCAAGCTCTCTTGATTAACAATAATTACATTTTATTAAATCACTAACCATTTCTAGTATCATGATGCATACATTTAAACCAAGCTAAACTAATTAACCAAGTTCAAAGTTTACCAGTACAAGATTAATTAAGCTTCATTTTTCAACTATCTTAACTAACCAAGCATCAATCATCCAACATAATTACTTATAATCAAGAAATCAATATCAATAACAAGGTTGCAAACTAATCATCAAAGATTAACATAGAAAATACTTCAAAGTGTCATTACAAACAAAGATTAACATACTAATGGCTATAATCAAGCAAGGGATTGTTGTGTTTTTGCCCAAAGGCTACAATAATACATAAACATTAATCTAAGTACTTGAAAGATTAACAAAAACATGGAAAGATTAGAAAATCAAACCATAAACAAGTACTAGACTAAGGATCCGGGTAGTAATCGAGCTAAACGAGACAATGTGGCTTGAATCCGGGTGAAAGCTAATGCCTCCGGAGCCTGAAAATCGCCTGCTAAGCTCTCCAAAAATCCAGAATATCGAACAGAAAGTTTCTGCTGTGTTTTTATACTTTTTGCTGTTGCACGGTCGTTCTCCATATGGAACGACCGTTCACTTTATTCAATTATTGGAGATGGGTCACCATACTGCATACGTCATCGGATCGTTGACCAGATCTGAAATGGCACGACCGTTCTTTGTGTGGAACGGTCGTTCAGTTCCGGGCTATTTGTTGCACGCCAAGTCGCACCTACCGTTCATCACCGAGACACTGCTAATTCACCGAAGACGCACGGTCGTTCCTCAGATGGAACTACCGTTCTTCACCTAGTCGCTTGTTTCCCTGGAACGCCTAGTCGCACCGATCGTTCATTGCCGAGATGATCAAGATTGTCGGAGATGCACGACCGTGCCACAGGTGGAACGGTCGTTCCACAGGCCCAGTTCAGAATCCTTAACAGAATGTCCGCAGCTTCGTCGTTTTGTCCGGAAAGTCCTCGTTTTTGCTATCATCTTGTCTGGAATGCAGTTTTAGGCCTGTAAACACAAATGTAGATAAATAAGTATCCGAATGACGGTTTTACGGCCAAAAACGCATAAAATAGGGGTAAAACGGGGGACTAAAATATGTGTAAATTAACGAATATCAAATCTCCCCACACTTGAACCTTGCTTGTCCTCAAGCAAGCTAAACTAAAAAGCAATAAAAGACATAAACAAAAAAGAACGATAATTTACACACTATTTTATTGAAAACTAATATATAAACGGTTAGCCGGTTTGTCGAAAGACAACATCAAAAGATTCAAACCCAACAAGCATATGCAATTTTAAAAAGCGACAACCAAAAAGCCGAGACTAAACATTTAATTGACTCACATGTTAATCTTCACACAACTCACAATGTTCACACACACTCGGTTTTATTTATGAATCATACATAAAATGTGTATGCGTAAACACTCAACGCCTAGTCAATGAAATGTGCAATAACATAAGCTTGTCATAAGATCTCGTCTCCACCAACTAACATGCAAATAAGTGTAAATCAAGAGGTCTTTACGGGTTGTAACGTTAGGCTTGGGCGAAGGGTATGGAAGTGGACATTTAAAATGGCGAAAACGGTTAAAACTCGGTAGTAGCGTTTAACTAGTAAGACAATACTACAACTATACATACAAACGCCTTAAAAAGGCAACTAAAGCGCAATCGAGCTTATCAACAAAATTTTTAACATTTAAGCATTCAAAATTGCTCGATTTCTATCAACTTCACCCTATTTTAGGGTGTTTTATTTTCTGTGGTTTTTTTTTTTTCAAACTATACAATGAAATATAAACAAAAACAAGCTAGTTAAACTATTATTTAAACCGAGTTTCAACACTAAAAAGGTTTAAAAACATAAAAAGGCTAAATTTGGTTAAGTGGGCGATAATGTGGGTAAACAAAGGTGAACGGGAAGGCTCGACATGGTTAATCCTAAAGGGTAATATAAGGTGAATGGGAAGCACAACACAAAGAACAAGGTACACAACAAAGGGGTAATCTAAGTGCCTCTATCACGTTTACACAAATCCGCACGTTCATGGTCTTAACAAGCATACTAGTGACAAGTTCTAAATTGCACAAAACATCCGGCTCACTCCTATATCCGAAATGAACAAATATATAACAATCTAAGCTCAAATATGCTCACGTAACGGAAGGAATGGGTAAAAGTGTGAAAACTATCATGTAAGTCTTTCTTTGTTTGTCACGCTTTCCGGTTTCCTTTTTCAAAAATATTTTGCTTGTCGAGTTTTTATCAAGTCCGATGCTTTCTAAAACATAACCAACCGGTTTATTTACCAACATAAACACAAAACACAAGTATTTTTAAATGATTTTTCTGATTTTCTGTTTTTTTTTTTTTTATAATAATATGAGGACAAACAAAGCTAAGTTAACAAAGTTAACCCCCTCCCCACACTTGAACTTCGTATTGTCCCCAATGCGAGACCCGAAATATAGAGAAAGGGATAAAAATACTCCCCTCAAGATGATGTTGGTGCCACGAGACTTCCGAAGCTCTAACTGGTACGTGCTCCGGTCCAAGATCCGATAGATAAAATCTGCAAGTATGTCGTGTACACCCAAAATATAACAGAAAAAGAAAAATCAAACAACCATAATGTACATAAATACTAATCATCCAAACGAAATATAAAGGAAATTGTCTGAAAATACATATCTGGGGTGTTTTAAATAATAATCAAAATAAACACCCAAATAAAAGTAAAGTACTAAAACATAAAACACCACCAAATGCTACCACTACCACAAACTACTCATCACCATCATCGTCATCGTGCCTCGTGCCAGATGGGCCCTGATCGCCATAGCCAGGGGGGTTCCACGGTGGGAACTCCGGCGGGTGCTGAAAATAGTTGGGGTATGCGTGATGCATCTCCCCGAACATATAAGAAAACCCCGCGGACACCCCCTGGTATAGAGTATCCTGGCGCTGCTCTAGCCGGTCATGTGTGGCCCGAAGCTCTGTCTGACTGGCCCTAATCTCGTCCTGGCTAGCCCGGATCTGGTCCTGGCTAGATCTGATCTCGCTGAAGTATATACCATGCTGCTCCTGCGTAACACGCATATCCTGGAACTGCTGGTAGAAAGTGGGCCAATCCTCATGCTGATGAAATGCATGATGCTGCGGCGAGTGTGGTGGTGTCGGTGGCTGTGGCTCGTGCTGCTCTCCCATTTCTTCGTCTTCATCTTCCTCCTCATGCTCCTCCTCAGCTGGAGGTAACGGGTCCCAGATCTCACCATTTAATCCCCTCAACCTATCTCCCCTATCCAACTCAGCAATCACCCCCATGAACTTCAGAGACCGGATATCAACATGCACCCCCTCAGTGATCAAAGTGAGACCCCTAAGCACCCCTGGCGTCATATATCGCTCATTGTACGCGATTTCGGTCACGTACTGACCGCCATCAATCTCACTATTGTGGGTCCGCCCTGAACACTTGACAAAGTACTCAGCCATTCGCGCGGCGAGGTTGATTGGAGCTTTGTCAACCAACGCATAAAGAAAGAGCAAATCAGGTGTTGGACAGTTACCTTGACTGTCCATGCGTCCGCATATAGAATGGCTGAAAACATGGTGCATCACTCGCACCAGAGGGTCTCGGAGGCACGAAGCCTTTGACATCCGTGGGTTGTAGGGGCCTCCAATAGCGTTACGTGCCCAGAATGCATCCCGCGCTGCATCATTAGGGAAGTTGAACCGATCGTTGAAGACGTCGGGATCATCCATGTCCTCCCGCGTAAAAATCCCAAGCCTCCGTCCTAAACGACCCACCGACCATGTATGCCATCGCCTACATAACCTGAAGGTTACCCGATTCCTGTAGCGGAAATCGGGCTCTGTATGTGCAACCGGCCTTTCATACTGATACGATGCGAAGAATTCGATTGTCAACTCCCGGTAAACCGGTCGGTTGCAACCGACCAAGTTTGCAAGCGTGCGAGTCATCATTTCATCAAGTCGGTCATATTGATTTAGTTCCCTTATGACCTCCCAATCTAACCAACGGGGCTCTCCAAACTGTTCCCGCCTCGCCCACAAGGCATCGCGCTTCGGTATGCATAAATTTTCCTTCTCAATGTTGGGGTCAAATTGCAGGAAAGGGTGATCCATCTGTAATGGGGAATATTGTTAGGAAGACAGAAACAGGAGAAAAATGAGTTGAAAACAAGCGAGCAGCCAATTATGAAGCTACTGTCCAACTGTACTGGGCATATGGCACGGTCGTTCTCCGGGACGCACGGTCGTGCGTCACCGAGAACTAACAGGCCAGGCCAGATGATATCGTGAACAGCCGGCGAGGCACGACCGTTCCACCCGAGGAACGACCGTGCACTTCCGAATCTGCAGACTTCGACCCCCTGTACTTAGAACAATCTGAACTTTACAAAATTTAAACAAGTATTGGGCTAACAGGGATCTGCAAATCAACCGGGTGTTCACGATACTTCGATTTAACAAGGGTTAGGGTTTCGATTTGTTTATGAAGAGAACCCTAAAAATTCCTTGAAAAATCGGAAGAAAACTACACTAGAAAGAAAGAAAACAAGAAATCTAACACTAGAGACGTACCGTGCGAAGTTGGGTGTTAGATCGTGCGAAAAAAACGTGCGATATGGTGAAAAATCGCCCTGGAACGGTCTGCAGCGGCTAGGGTTCGCGAATGATGGATTTTGCAGCAGATAATGGTATATATAGTGTGCAAAATGACCAAATTGCCCTCAGCCTGTGGCACGGTCGTTCCGGATATGGAACGGTCGTGCGTCACCGAGATCGTTCAAACCCCACAGCTCGTTCTCGGAAATGCACCGAAGGTGCGATCTGTCGTGCCGGCTTCCTCGGAATCGCACGGTCGTTAATTGGATTCTTTATGTACTTTAATTCGAACATTTCGAGTTCTAGTAATCGAAATCGAATTTTATTTTTGAATCTTTCTATCTTTATAGTTAGATTTTTGATAATGTTTAAAGTGCCAAATGAAATCCACGAGATGGATTCCTAGTGTGCTTTAAATACATGTACTCTGTTAGCAGAACAAACTTCTAGTTAAACAATTTTGTGGTTATGTGACTATGTGTTTATTCATCTTATGTTTTCTTTTATGCATTTTTGTGTTTTTAATACTCTGGATATTCGTTATCCAAATCCTCGCAGAATCTTTCATATCTTCATATGAGGGATTCGTAGCAGGATATTCAAAAGGTACTACCTTCAATCCTTAATGGGCTTCTATGTAATAGTTAAGACCCTTGGATTATATAAGTACCGCTCCATGTTTCATAAGAGATCCTTTTAGTGGTCTAGTCTAAAAGATTGATTCACAATTTGGTTAAAGGACGACATCTAGTGATGTAGCTGGACAGACTCCTTGATAAGTCTATTTAGATCATTTATTGATTTAGTCAAAAGGACCCTATGGTGGTCTAGTCACACTCATCACCGGTTTGTTCATTAGGTTTTCCCCTACACACTATAAAAAAGACTGTGTGAACTGTGCAAGGAATTGTCTGATTATGGACGCGTACATAATTATGAAATTTAGTGCACAGAAAGCCAGTAAGATTTATTATGTGTAAGAACCGATAGTGACAACAATAACGAAATGAGAACGATGTAATGGAGGTACGGTGGACGCCCCAATGACGCTTCATATACTTGTATATAAGTATCCCTCTTACATTGCAATCATGATGTTATTAAAGGTTACTAGAAGTTCAGAACCCTAATCAATATTGTTCGATCTTTTCAACTTAATGTTTTCAAGCTCTCACGAGTTTCCTCTAAATAAATTTCGGGACGAAATTTCCTAAAGTAGGGGAGACTGTAACACTTGTGCCTCCACGGCCATCAAACAAATACCGAACCAACGAAATATTATATTTCATACTTGGGATTTGTAAAAATATGTGTATCATTTGTACATATCAATTCTTGTTCGATTCCAAACTCTAAATCGCTTTCTGAAAGGTTATACGCGCACCGATGCGTAAATATAACCAGTTTAATGCAACAAACACTCCGGAATAGTGACATAGGCTTAACATACCTTAAATAACCTTTACATAACTTAGAAATAAATTTTGAAGGCTTTGGTATGGCAAAAACAAGTTAAATCGCTTACAGGGACTAAATTTGACAAACTGCGAAAGTATACCAATTTGAACTGTAACAGACATTCCGGAACATGACCATAAGTTAAACATACCATATATATCCTTTACATAGCTTAGAAATAGGCTTTGAGGGGTTCGGTGTGCTAAAATAAACTTTTGGGTCATTCAGGGACTAAAAGTGTCAAAAAGTGCACAAGTTTGCATTTTCGCGCATAACTTACGTTCTGAATACATCCGGACATCCAAAAATTTATGTAAGCATGACTATATTATATTTTAGTGTTCGCCATAAGAAAAAATCCATTCGTCGCGTCATTTGGATCGTTTTTCGCGCTTATGCGCATTCCGTCGTAATTAAGCGAACATCGCGTTCGTACGGCCAAACGAACCAACCTCCGGCATATTTTTGAGTTCCCTATACTTTAACTTCATTTTAGAGCCTTAAAATGAGGTTAACGGGGTTCAAACGCATCGAAAAAGGGCTTAAACACGTGCAGGGACCATTTCTGCCAATTTGGAAACAATTCTGAAACAGAGGGGCAGTGGCGTAGCGCGAGCCCTAAGGGCCTATGCAGTCGCGCTACGCGAGTGCCTTAACTAGACAGAAACTTCAGTTTTGCATTTTCGGGACCAGATTCGATGTATAAACAGCTGTTTAATTCACAACCACACATTCTAACATGCTTAGTCAGCGGATAAGGATGGATTTTAGGCACCATAACTTTCCGACACTTGTACGGATACGATTAAGGCACGATATTCGACAAGCGATCTTAACGGTTCGGGTATTCCTATAAATACCCATCCACCCCCATTGCTAAAATCACTAGAATCTTGATCTTAGGGACTCTAAGTTGAAACCATTGTTTCATACCTGAGATTCTTGGATCGAGATTAGCATTCGGGGACCCTTCGTAAGTATTCTTTCGTTCTTTTATTGCTTTTCGAGTCTTTCGAGTCTGAAAGTCAAACTTTGTTTGACTTTCTACATTGACCAGTTATGGTCAATGCGAAGTTCGTTTGAACTTCGCAACGTGAGTGTAATCACGTTGGTTATAGTCCCTTGGGACTATGCCTACTGATTACCACGTTGTCTAGGGTCGTAGGGTAAGCGATCTAATAAATCGCTTATACCTTCGAACCCGACCCAGTTTGGTCGATCATTAGGATCCGACCAAACACATTAGGTGACCATAGTAGGTAGGGAATAACCTTCCGAGGTTATACCCTATGGTCACATCATTTGAGTAGTTGTATGATAGGTAGTTTATATGCCTTAGGTAAATTACCAGAATACCCTTTTCATGTATAATTGGTAATTAAGCATATGTAACCTAAACTTTCGTCACATAACTGATTATGTAACATGTTTAGGCATATAACACTTGTCATAGGACTAGTTAGGCAGTCCGAACGCGTTTCACGCGAACGACGCGTTAAAGTAGCATAAGCTACCTAAACGGGTCGTAATGGGTCGTAAACAATTATGTTAGGTTTCAATTAGTATGTAGGCTTTGTTGAACCATACTACACGAGTCTCCATACTCGTTTGGTTTACAAACCCTCATGCTACCCGATCTTCCGATTTAGGTCCGGTATATTAACATAGTTACCTATATTAGGTGCCGTTTGATTTCCGTGATCTCTAGCATTGTTTGGTTGTTACTCAAGGACTTCTGAGCATTCTCAAGTGAGTACATAGACCCCTCTTTTACTGTTTTCCAAACTGTTTTGGGGTGAAACACATGTGCCTACTTGTTACTTTCGTGCTTTCCTGTTTTCACATCATATACTTGCTATGTTCATTAGTACATTTATAGTACATGATTTCATGGTGTTCTATGCTTTGTATGATGACTTTGCATACTTAGTACATTTTTTTACATGACTTTTCTACTTTGTATGATGACTTTGCATACTTAGTACATTGTTTTATACTGCATCTCTGTTGCATATGTTCCAGTAACATATGGACACATTGTTTTACAACTCTACCCTGTATGTTTACTCTAGCATACTAGGTACATTATCTTCATAAAACATGCTTACATTTTGGTATGACATTTGGTTTGTTTAAACTATACTATACATTCATTAACACCGATCATGCCGTTCGTTAGTAGGTAGTGGTACCATAGGACTTGACAAATCCCGTTCCGGACATCCCAGGGAAAGGGGATGAAAGGAATGACCGAATCCGAATACATATTCTCTTGATAACTCACTTTTACATAGTTATCCGTCTGTCTCAAGGCTTGGATGTATGAATTTTCACAATACCGCATAAATGTTCATATCTAGTATAGCATGCATATATCTTACAAAACATAACTTTGATTTAAACCAAGTTTTACTTCAATACTTTGTTTTGTACATTTTTACTTATGGTTTAAGTAGTCTAAATTTTACTTACCATACATATCATTTTGGTTATACATTACTTGACTACTTTTGGACTATAAACATTTGACATGGTTTATACAAGGACTTTTGACTATTGGTTTAAACATAGACTTATTACATTGGTGGTTTGAGTAAGTGATTAAGTAACGATGCGTGTGTAATATGATACAAGCATGGTGGATACGCCGCTGGTACTTCCTATATATAAGTGTTTGTATGGTATTACATATATCGTAGCGTTATTTGAATCATTTCAGTTTGATACATATAACATTTTATACAAATAACATACCTTTCACAATACATTGTTTTACAAACAACTTAACTTTTACAAACTCATTTTACATGGTTACTCATTTAACCATGCATTATTTTCTTATTTATACATATCATCTGAACTTATTGTTTTTCAAATGATTTACAAAGACAAAGCAAATTACAAGGTTCATGACTAAACATTTTCTCAAACATAAGTCATGAAACCTATTTTCACAAAACCTATGTATCTCACAGGCATTTTTATGCTGACGTACCTATTTTCACATGTGTTTTTCAGGAGCTGTTGCATAAGATGATCAAGATACACATAGGCAGACTTGGGCTTTAGTGAAAATAAAAGATGCAAGACTAGTTAATTATGTTGTATTTCTTTGTTTGTTAAGACATTGTAACACTTTTAATCAATAAAGCGAAACTTTAATTTCCATGGTTGTGAAACATTAATTCTGTTACAACACTCCCCGATGTTTCCGCCACGTTTTGTATGTTCTACGTGGTCGGGGTGTGATAGAAAAGATGGTATCAGAGCCAATGGTTATAGGGAATTAGGTTATTAGTAATGCTTTGACCTAGTCTATAACCTTCTTAGGACCCTAACGCGAGTTTACTTGCGTTTAGTCATAAAACAATACCGTCACCTATCCTTAGGCGACGATCACAACAAGAACATAAATTTCCGAACCACTTTGAAAACTAATCATCTGTTCTAGTATGATTGATTACTAGGTTTTGAACCCTCTATTGTAAGGTTTTGAACTCTATGTTATATGGTTTTGAACCCCTTTGAGTTTTCAAAATCTCGTCAAGGTTTTGGGTTTTAAATAATGTGAACACGTGCAAACTGGAAGGGTGAATGCCTGTATTCTGGGTTTTCTGTCTAGGCAAGCACTTCGTATACATCTCATCAGACGCGAGACCAGTTGTGCTTACCTGGGAATTCTTGGGATGAGTGTTCACTTATAGGCGAGCATGTCTTCGCGATACATTATTTTCGACCCATTTACTTTGATTTGTCACTGTGTGTCGTTTGTTGCTTTGTAGTAACAAACAAATGACCACTATCCTTGCTTTCATCAGATTTGTTTCATCTCATTCTTGTCGTCTAATTCTCTCTCTCGTTTCCTTTCATGTTTCCTCTTTTAGAATGCCTCCTCGACGCGAAAGCCAGATAGAGACTGCCGAATTGGCAGAAATCATTGCGCAGCAAATGGCTGCTCAATTCCCAAACCTCTTTGCTCAATGGAACCAAGCCAACAACAACAACAATGTTCTATGCAAATACAAGGATTTTAACCAGGCTAAACCACTCAAGTTTAGTGGTTCTGAAGGAGCGACTGGGCTTCTTCAATGGTTCGAGAGCATTGAGAATACTTTCCGCCACGTGCAGTGTCCTGGCAATCGCAAGGTCGAGTTTTCTTCAAGCGTGTTTCAGAAGAGGGCTCTCACATGGTGGAACGGGATTATGAGGGATCGTGGTGCGGAAGTTGCTCTAGCACAGACATGGGCTGAACTTAGGGCTCTCATGATGAGGGAATTCTGTCCTCGTCATGAGCAGCGAGCTTTGGAGAAGGAATTTGATGAGTTGAAGCAAGATAGTGGTGAGCACAGGGCGTATACTGATAGGTTTGAGGAGTTGAGTCTGCTTTGCCTGACAATGGTTACCCCACTTGATATAGCTATCGAAAGGTACATCGACGGCCTACCTGACTCGGTATAAGACATCCTTACTGGTAGTAACCCTGCCACACTCCGTCAGGCGATCGAGTTATCTGCGACATTGACTGAGTCGCAGATTCGGAAGAATAAATTACACAGGAAGGGTGACAAGGGCGAGAAACATTCTTCTGACAAGGAGGATAGCAAGAAAGGTCAAAACAAGAATGGGAAGGATTCTAGTTCATCGAAGAGGGCAAGGAAGCGTAAGGTTTCCCAAAACTATGCCATTACTGCACAGGCCCAAGCTGCACCAAATCAGCCTGCGCAACCACTAGCCAAGAAGCCTTATTTTGGCAATGCACCTTTGTGCAACAGGTGTAACGGCCATCATCAACCACACCTCCAGTGTCGTCAGTGCACCAACTGCAGAAGATCCGGTCATCTTGCTGACACCTGCCGCATCCCTGCTAATCCGAATCGGCCAGTTCAGAACCCGGCTCAACAAGTTGCTCAGCCTCTTGCTCAGCAACAGGGTCAAGCTGCACGACCACACTACCCACCTGGTGCCTGTTACAATTGTGGGGATCTGACCCACTACAGAAACCGATGCCCAACGCTTGCTAATGCAAATCCGACCCACGGATGAGCATTCAGCTGAACAAAGGATGTTGCTGTCTTATGCCTTTGTTTCTTTTGTTTTCGTGTATTGTGAAACAATATGTCTCGTTCATAAATAAAAATTGTTGTTCACAATTCTGATATGCAAGTATAATTACATGTGTGTATAACTTTTCCTATGATACCTACATCAAGGAACTATGTTCCTTACAAACTACTCTTGTGATTCTCTCTTTCAAATGATCGCTCATGATTCCTTCGAAAATTTTAAGTACTCGTTTCATTCTAAGATACGAAGTACAGAAAATAAAGTGACATTATGAGTAATCATGCTTCTGCACATCTGTGCCTTTGAAATCCTTGGTTAAATAACTAAGGGTATTTTCAAATCTCATACCCATTATGTTTTGATTTTTTTTAACATATACAGTACAAGTATTTCAAAAACAATCTTCATGATCTCAAAACATTTCATATAGTTTGAAAACAATTTATCTAAATACATTATCTATGTTATTTCAAAAACATTAGCCATGTTATCAAAACCAACCTTCCTAATTTCAAAATATTTCATATAGTCTGAAGGCAATATTAACACGATACATTTTCTTATCAAGTGCATGATTTCGAAAAGCATCATTCATGTCTTTCAAAAACCTTATACATAATTTCAAAATTTATCTCTCATGATTTTAAAAACATTTTTGTAAATATATCTATCTAATACACCTACTTTATTTCAAAAGTATTATATATAAGGTTTCAAAAACGGTAAACACATTTTTCTTAAAAGAACCCTATGCACAGTTTTCAAAAATATTTTCCTCGTACATCGACTTAACTTTCAAATTTCGCTTCATATGTCGCCTTGGCATATCTGGCATCTCAACTTTATAAAGCATTTCAACTTCATGTTTTGACATAAGCACGTCCAGTGCAAGGTTTCAAAACATCTTCAACTTCTAAAATCCATATGGGATCTTTTTATCTTCATATTTAGACCCTTGTGGATGATCATCATTCAAATCAGAGTCCTTAATTGGATTCTTTATGTACTTTAATTCGAACATTTCGAGTTCTAGTAATCGAAATCGAATTTTATTTTTGAATCTTTCTATCTTTATAGTTAGATTTTTGATAATGTTTAAAGTGCCAAATGAAATCCACGAGATGGATTCCTAGTGTGCTTTAAATACATGTACTCTGTTAGCAGAACAAACTTCTAGTTAAACAATTTTGTGGTTATGTGACTATGTGTTTATTCATCTTATGTTTTCTTTTATGCATTTTTGTGTTTTTAATACTCTGGATATTCGTTATCCAAATCCTCGCAGAATCTTTCATATCTTCATATGAGGGATTCGTAGCAGGATATTCAAAAGGTACTACCTTCAATCCTTAATGGGCTTCTATGTAATAGTTAAGACCCTTGGATTATATAAGTACCGCTCCATGTTTCATAAGAGATCCTTTTAGTGGTCTAGTCTAAAAGATTGATTCACAATTTGGTTAAAGGACGACATCTAGTGATGTAGCTGGACAGACTCCTTGATAAGTCTATTTAGATCATTTATTGATTTAGTCAAAAGGACCCTATGGTGGTCTAGTCACACTCATCACCGGTTTGTTCATTAGGTTTTCCCCTACACACTATAAAAAAGACTGTGTGAACTGTGCAAGGAATTGTCTGATTATGGACGCGTACATAATTATGAAATTTAGTGCACAGAAAGCCAGTAAGATTTATTATGTGTAAGAACCGATAGTGACAACAATAACGAAATGAGAACGATGTAATGGAGGTACGGTGGACGCCCCAATGACGCTTCATATACTTGTATATAAGTATCCCTCTTACATTGCAATCATGATGTTATTAAAGGTTACTAGAAGTTCAGAACCCTAATCAATATTT
The DNA here is from genome assembly GCA_030545235.1 of Helianthus tuberosus. Classification (NCBI taxonomy): domain Eukaryota; kingdom Viridiplantae; phylum Streptophyta; class Magnoliopsida; order Asterales; family Asteraceae; genus Helianthus; species Helianthus tuberosus. Next base: position 77,844 of record JARYGA010038528.1, read on the forward strand.
TTCGATCTTTTCAACTTAATGTTTTCAAGCTCTCACGAGTTTCCTCTAAATAAATTTCGGGACGAAATTTCCTAAAGTAGGGGAGACTGTAACACTTGTGCCTCCACGGCCATCAAACAAATACCGAACCAATGAAATATTATATTTCATACTTGGGATTTGTAAAAATATGTGTATCATTTGTACATATCAATTCTTGTTCGATTCCAAACTCTAAATCGCTTTCTGAAAGGTTATACGCGCACCGATGCGTAAATATAACCAGTTTAATGCAACAAACACTCCGGAATAGTGACATAGGCTTAACATACCTTAAATAACCTTTACATAACTTAGAAATAAGTTTTGAAGGCTTTGGTATGGCAAAAACAAGTTAAATCGCTTACAGGGACTAAATTTGACAAACTGCGAAAGTATACCAATTTGAACTGTAACAGACATTCCGGAACATGACCATAAGTTAAACATACCATATATATCCTTTACATAGCTTAGAAATAGGCTTTGAGGGGTTCGGTGTGCTAAAATAAACTTTTGGGTCATTCAGGGACTAAAAGTGTCAAAAAGTGCACAAGTTTGCATTTTCGCGCATAACTTACGTTCTGAATACATCCGGACATCCAAAAATTTATGTAAGCATGACTATATTATATTTTAGTGTTCGCCATAAGAAAAAATCCATTCGTCGCGTCATTTGGATCGTTTTTCGCGCTTATGCGCATTCCGTCGTAATTAAGCGAACATCGCGTTCGTACGGCCAAACGAACCAACCTCCGGCATATTTTTGAGTTCCCTATACTTTAACTTCATTTTAGAGCCTTAAAATGAGGTTAACGGGGTTCAAACGCATCGAAAAAGGGCTTAAACACGTGCAGGGACCATTTCTGCCAATTTGGAAACAATTCTGAAACAGAGGGGCAGTGGCATAGCGCGAGCCCTAAGGGCCTATGCAGTCGGGCTACGCGAGTGCCTTAACTAGACAGAAACTTCAGTTTTGCATTTTCGGGACCAGATTCGATGTATAAACAGCTGTTTAATTCACAACCACACATTCTAACATGCTTAGTCAGCGGATAAGGATGGATTTTAGGCACCATAACTTTCCGACACTTGTACGGATACGAGTAAGGCACGATATTCGACAAGCGATCTTAACGGTTCGGGTATTCCTATAAATACCCATCCACCCCCATTGCTAAAATCACTAGAATCTTGATCTTAGGAACTCTAAGTTGAAACCATTGTTTCATACCTGAGATTCTTGGATCGAGATTAGCATTCGGGGACCCTTCGTAAGTATTCTTTCGTTCTTTTATTGCTTTTCGAGTCTTTCGAGTCTGAAAGTCAAACTTTGTTTGACTTTCTACATTGACCAGTTATGGTCAATGCGAAGTTCGTTTGAACTTCGCAACGTGAGTGTAATCACGTTGGTATAGTCCCTTGGGACTATGCCTACTGATTACCACGTTGTCTAGGGTCGTAGGGTAAGCGATCTAATAAATCGCTTATACCTTCGAACCCGACCCAGTTTGGTCGATCATTAGGATCCGACCAAACACATTAGGTGACCATAGTAGGTAGGGAATAACCTTCTGAGGTTATACCCTATGGTCACATCGTTTGAGTAGTTGTATGATAGGTAGTTTATATGCCTTAGGTAAATTACCAGAATACCCTTTTCATGTATAATTGGTAATTAAGCATATGTAACCTAAACTTTCGTCACATAACTGATTATGTAACATGTTTAGGCATATAACACTTGTCATAGGACTAGTTAGGCGGTCCAAACGCGTTTCACGCGAACGACGCGTTAAAGTAGCATAAGCTACCTAAACGGGTCGTAATGGGTCGTAAACAATTATGTTAGGTTTCAATTAGTATGTAGGCTTTGTTGAACCATACTACACGAGTCTCCATACTCGTTTGGTTTACAAACCCTCATGCTACCCGATCTTCCGATTTAGGTCCGGTATATTAACATAGTTACCTATATTAGGTGCCGTTTGATTTCCGTGATCTCTAGCATTGTTTGGTTGTTACTCAAGGACTTCTGAGCATTCTCAAGTGAGTACATAGACCCCTCTTTTACTGTTTTCCAAACTGTTTTGGGGTGAAACACATGTGCCTACTTGTTACTTTCGTGCTTTCCTGTTTTCACATCATATACTTGCTATGTTCATTAGTACATTTATAGTACATGATTTCATGGTGTTCTATGCTTTGTATGATGACTTTGCATACTTAGTACATTGTTTTACATGACTTTTCTACTTTGTATGATGACTTTGCATACTTAGTACATTGTTTTATACTGCATCTCTGTTGCATATGTTCCAGTAACATATGGACACATTGTTTTACAGCTCTACCCTGTATGTTTACTCTAGCATACTAGGTACATTATCTTCATAAAACATGCTTACATTTTGGTATGACATTTGGTTTGTTTAAACTATACTATACATTCATTAACACCGATCATGCCGTTCGTTAGTAGGTAGTGGTACCATAGGACTTGACAAATCCCGTTCCGGACATCCCAGGGAAAGGGGATGAAAGGAATGACCGAATCCGAATACATATTCTCTTGATAACTCACTTTTACATAGTTATCCGTCTGTCTCAAGGCTTGGATGTATGAATTTTCACAATACCGCATAAATGTTCATATTCAGTATAGCATGCATATATCTTACAAAACATAACTTTGATTTAAACCAAGTTTTACTTCAATACTTTGTTTTGTACATTTTTACTTATGGTTTAAGTAGTCTAAATTTTACTTACCATACATATCATTTTGGTTATACATTACTTGACTACTTTTGGACTATAAACATTTGACATGGTTTATACAAGGACTTTTGACTATTGGTTTAAACATAGACTTATTACATTGGTGGTTTGAGTAAGTGATTAAGTAACGATGCGTGTGTAATATGATACAAGCATGGTGGATACGCCGCTGGTACTTCCTATATATAAGTGTTTGTATGGTATTACATATATCGTAGCGTTATTTGAATCATTTCAGTTTGATACATATAACATTTTATACAAATAACATACCTTTCACAATACATTGTTTTACAAACAACTTAACTTTTACAAACTCATTTTACATGGTTACTCATTTAACCATGCATTATTTTCTTATTTATACATATCATCTGAACTTATTGTTTTTCAAATGATTTACAAAGACAAAGCAAATTACAAGGTTCATGACTAAACATTTTCTCAAACATAAGTCATGAAACCTATTTTCACAAAACCTATGTATCTCACAGGCATTTTTATGCTGACGTACCTATTTTCACATGTGTTTTTCAGGAGCTGTTGCATAAGATGATCAAGATACACATAGGCAGACTTGGGCTTTAGTGAAAATAAAAGATGCAAGACTAGTTAATTATGTTGTATTTCTTTGTTTGTTAAGACATTGTAACACTTTTAATCAATAAAGCGAAACTTTAATTTCCATGGTTGTGAAACATTAATTCTGTTACAACACTCCCCGATGTTTCCGCCACGTTTTGTATGTTCTACGTGGTCGGGGTGTGACACTGTCGAATCTCGATGCGAGAGCCGAGATTTGTGCAGTAATAGCCGTATAGTCGTCAACAGCATGCACTCCTGCGCGGGATCCTGATGATGATGATGTAGCCCGACTTCTATCTCCTTCGCGGCGAGAGCTAGACTTCAACGCAGCCTTTTCAATGATATCGTAAGCCTCATTGGGCGTCTTTGTCCCCAAATCGCCTCCTGCATTCATATCTAATCGCTCCTGCGTATTGTAGCTCAGCCCCTGATAGAATGTCAAGACTAACTGTCTCTTGGTGAACCCATGATGTGGAACATCAAGTAACAGATCCTTGAATCTCTCCCATGCCGCATGCAACGACTCCCCCTCATCCTGACGAAAGGTCACCACTCGGTTCCTTAACTTGGTTGTCTTCTCGGGTGGAAAGTACTTCTTCATAAATAGCTCCGCCAACCCATTCCAGGTCCTGATGGACCCAGCTGGCAGTGACATAAGCCACGCTCTGGCTTTGTCACGCAGTGAGAAAGGAAACAACCTTAACCGAACGGCATCCTCCGAAACATCCCTCATCTTAAACGTGGAACACACTTCGAGAAAAGCCGCAATATGTCGTCCGGGATCCTCATGTTCGCGTCCGTCGAACTGCACCGAATTCTGCACCATATTAATTATACTAGATTTAATTTCAAAATTAGGTGCATCAATGGTAGGTCTAAGGATACTCGGCTCCAGGCCTGTCGTCCGGGCTGATTCGTCTCATTCAAAGGTTGATTATCGTCCGCCATGATTTCGTCCCCTGAGTTTTCGCTTTCAGAAAGTATCACCGGGTCGTCAATCGCGTTTGCAATCCGTTGTGCAATGACACGTGCCCTTTCTCGCAGCCTCCTACTTCTCCTAAGATTATGCGCTGGTTCGTCAACCGGCTCAGCAATATTAGGCGCGGGAGTTGAGGACATTAACCTGCAAACGAAAATTTCACACAATGAATATTTTATTACTATATAATAATTCTGCTTTTTTTTCAGCTGAATAGAAGCAGAAAGTTATTATAAATGGGCTGAAAATTTTATAAAAATCCGAAAAATGAGCCCGAAATTTTATAAAAAAATCAACACAATAAATAATTGAATCGACTAATACAAAAATGGCTTTAGGGTGCCGAAAACCCAAAGAAAAAGCGAATAAATAAATCCAGATCAAATAAATAAATGAAACAAAAATAACGCAAAAATGAATAAATCGAATAAAAACAAGAAATATTAACAAATAAATAAACAAATAAATAATCACGAAATTATACACAAATATTAACAAGTATATGCACCGATAACCAATTGACTCGGGTCGTTCCTAAAACTCGCTATCTCCCCGGCAACGGCGCCAAAAACTTGACGTGTGCGTATATATACATAATTTTACAATGAATTTACACACGATTGGGTTTTAAATTTATAAAAGTGATAATTACTTTTACATCAAAACACACACGAAAGAGGCAAGTGTACCCCGTCATATATGTAATAAAGTATCGGTAAGAACCAAGTATCGATCCAAGGAAATGGGCGGAGAAATAATACTAGACCTTTGTCACTAAACTACCGGTGAAAACATAAGTTTTGTTTGATTTTAATTAAACTAAAGTAAGCATAAACAAATACATAATAAAAACATAATAGATAATAGATAAAAAGCCTTGCTTAATACACAACCACAGCATGTCAACTAAGTCGGTTTTGGCACTAGAAGCATTCGGTCAATATTCCAATTTAAGACAATTAGTATCCCTTTCGGGAATCCTAACATGACAATCATTCGGAAAGCTAAAACGATAAACACACTTTAACCACCTAAAATTGTTCTTTAACGTGCAATTGATAAATGTCTATGAAAATCTCTTAAAAATAAGTTAGTCATCCGTTAGGAGTTTTCTAACCGCACTTAATCAAGGAAAGAGACACCGATAAACACAATGCAACCACCGAGACAAGCATAAACTAGATTAAATCACAACCGAGTTCATTTTACAAATCTTGCACAATAATTCACTAAGATAGCAATTTTGGCCTAAACTACTATCTAAGCTAACAAATCATGGCAAGAATTTATAACGACGCCATCTAACCCGTTAAGGTCCTTACGTGACGGCAAGCTCTCTTGATTAACAATAATTACATTTTATTAAATCACTAACCATTTCTAGTATCATGATGCATACATTTAAACCAAGCTAAACTAATTAACCAAGTTCAAAGTTTACCAGTACAAGATTAATTAAGCTTCATTTTTCAACTATCTTAACTAACCAAGCATCAATCATCCAACATAATTACTTATAATCAAGAAATCAATATCAATAACAAGGTTGCAAACTAATCATCAAAGATTAACATAGAAAATACTTCAAAGTGTCATTACAAACAAAGATTAACATACTAATGGCTATAATCAAGCAAGGGATTGTTGTGTTTTTGCCCAAAGGCTACAATAATACATAAACATTAATCTAAGTACTTGAAAGATTAACAAAAACATGGAAAGATTAGAAAATCAAACCATAAACAAGTACTAGACTAAGGATCCGGGTAGTAATCGAGCTAAACGAGACAATGTGGCTTGAATCCGGGTGAAAGCTAATGCCTCCGGAGCCTGAAAATCGCCTGCTAAGCTCTCCAAAAATCCAGAATATCGAACAGAAAGTTTCTGCTGTGTTTTTATACTTTTTGCTGTTGCACGGTCGTTCTCCATATGGAACGACCGTTCACTTTATTCAATTATTGGAGATGGGTCACCATACTGCATACGTCATCGGATCGTTGACCAGATCTGAAATGGCACGACCGTTCTTTGTGTGGAACGGTCGTTCAGTTCCGGGCTATTTGTTGCACGCCAAGTCGCACCTACCGTTCATCACCGAGACACTGCTAATTTACCGAAGACGCACGGTCGTTCCTCAGATGGAACGACCGTTCTTCACCTAGTCGCTTGTTTCCCTGGAACGCCCAGTCGCACCGATCGTTCATTGCCGAGATGATCAAGATTGTCGGAGATGCACGACCGTGCCACAGGTGGAACGGTCGTTCCACAGGCCCAGTTCAGAATCCTTAACAGAATGTCCGCAGCTTCGTCGTTTTGTCCGGAAAGTCCTCTTTTTGCTATCATCTTGTCTGGAATGCAGTTTTAGGCCTGTAAACACAAATGTAGATAAATAAGTATCCGAATGACGGTTTTACGGCCAAAAACGCATAAAATAGGGGTAAAACGGGGGACTAAAATATGTGTAAATTAACGAATATCAACCACCAGTTCGATACTCCCGTATACGCAGAGGTGATCCAAAGGTTAAACGAAACACCAAAGAAAATAAAGCAGAATGTTTAGGCACTAACATCCAGTTCGATACTCACGTATACGCAGAGGATGTCCAATGCTTAAACAAAATAAAAAAATAAAACAAGTTTAAGTCTTTGCAAAACGAAAACACAGAATCACAGTGACTTTTCAGCAAAGTTGTGAAAGCTCACAAACTTAACCGGTTTTATGTCTTACGACAATTAGCGATTACCGAGCAGGCACACAGTCAAGAATTACAAAAACTAAGTACTATGCGTTTGACCGTGTTTCCCACCAGACTTAGGCTTTTTCATTTAAGTTTGTATCGTTATCGCAAATCTACTAGTCTAGCTGAGCCTATCATCACATCTTTAGTGAGACCGTTTATCACATTTGACTTTCCAATTATTTAGCATGCTGTAATAGTCCACTGATTTACTATCATTTCCTCTTATTCACAATAAAACTCATTTTTGCTTTTTCAATGTTTTTGACATTTTCAAATTTTCACTACAAAAAAAATGTCATTTAGTGACATACAAAAAGTGCCACAAAACAACAAAAAAGTGCCACTAAAAACACATGTAGGAATGGGCGGCACACAAAAAAAGTGCCACTAGAAGCGCTGACGCTAAAGCCTTTTAGTGACACTTTTTCAATCTGCCGCACAAAGTATATAGGCTTTTAGTGGCACTGTTTTTTCTGCCACTACAAACTTTTAGGCTTTTAGTGGCACATATTTTTTGCCACAAAAATCACATCAAATTATTTATCATATTAATTTTTATTGATTACAATTATTATTTATTTACATTAAAAAATAAAAATAAAATTGTAAAATGTAGAAATTATAATAATATAATCAATTCAATTAAAAAGTTCAATCAATCATCTTACAAAGATTTCAAATGTTCGCAAAGAAATAACTAATAAGTGTCAACCTAAATCAATCATCTTACAAAACAAATATTTAAAAAAGGTTTGAACAAAAACTCAAAACTCCATTGCGTTCATGAATCTCTTTCACAATCTTCATGCGAGTAAAATATTCATTGTGTTAACTCTTTCTTAGCGATCGTATTTCGCACTTCATAGTTGTTCCTTGCACTTACTCCTTATTGTCGCCGCATCAGCCAATTCACTATATTCAACCTGAAATTTCACAATTCATGTTCAAATGATTAGATCTCATAACCATAGCCATTAAAGATGTAAGAGAAATTAATAAACGACTAATTTACTTCTTTTGACATCACGTTAAGCTCTCTTCAGCTAAAGATTGGGTGGTTCTTTCAATACATCTAGTTATCTATATTGCCATCACCTAAGATGGCACGAATTGCCCTTCTAGTTAACAGAATTACATATAAAATGACCGAATTGTCATTCCCGTTAACAGAAAAATGGATGAAGTCAACCCGGTGGACTAAAATGGCAACGGTGAAACGTTTTTGGACCCACAGACGAAAAATGAAACGTTTGGACTAAACTGTCAAAATGGCCCAAACCACAGGGACTAAAATGACATTTACCTCTATAAAAAATGAATAAAAATAGTAAATAAATAAACTTTAATAAGACTTACGGTCCTCTTCATGCTAGCCTCGCCAAAAACCGCCAGGAGGTGGTGGATCTCCAGCACCATCGCCTCCATATCTTCTTGGCATGACATCCGCCATAATTTCCTAAAAATTATAAGATATAGAAATAATAGAAATAAACAAACTGCTTGGACATAAGTTATGAGTTCTGGTTGAAACGGGTCCGCATTAGAACGAATTTTGGGTCGGGTCAGGTCATTTTGTTGCTGTTTTTTACAGCCATTTTTTATGCTAATTTTATAGCATTTTCCAGATTTCTGCAGCCATTTTTTGCTGTTTTTACCGCCCTTTTAACGCAGATTTTACTGCATTTTTTGCAGCTTTCTGTAGCATTTTTTGCAACTTTCTATAGCATTTTATTGCTATTTTTACAGCCAATTTGATGCTTATTTATACAACATTTTTTACAGCTGTTCTACAGCCATTTTGTTGCTGTTCTGCAGCCATTTTGTTGTTGTTCAGGCCCCACAAACATTCACAATCAAACTCACTCAAAACTCACGTATGTGTTGAACTCACAATCAAACCCCTGACCCGTCACCCAATAACATGCAGACCCGTGACCCATAGGCTACAGAACCGTTCCTATTCCACCCTCTGACCCGTGAACTATCCCGCAAATGACCGATTAACCCAACAAAAACTATATTATTGATAGATTAGAGTGTACCAATTTATATTTTAAAGAGACAATTAGGATGATTTGTACCTATTAAGCACAACTGCCCTGTTGACTATTAACTATGCAATTCGCTACTCACACAAATCAACAGCACAAATTATGGCCTTGGTGGTGCTTCTAAACTGCAATAGAATAAAAAAGATCAGTTATATAAGAAACAAACAATATAAAACCAAAACAAAGAGCTTATTGCAATCTCCTACGACGAGTTTAGTCTTTGAATGTTCTTTCAAACGCTTAAAGACAACACTTAATATTTTATGATTCTTTAATCCATATGCAGTTACACATAATCCTTCTTATCGATTGTTTGTCCAATACCTAAGCTCACTTTTTCTCAATCTCCTACGACGAGTTTAGTCTTTGATTTCTGTTTTAATTTTTTAAGTTTTGCATAAATTTGCCTGATCGTATTAAGTTAATACATAATTAAAAACATATTTTAATATTGTTTAAAAAAATAAATAGGTCAACCTGTGCACTTGCAAGACCCAAACCAAACCCATTTAATTAAACGTGTCTGCAAATTTGACTCAAAAATGACCCGAACTATTTGGTCAGTATACAAAACTGTGAAAACAATGTTAGGTCCTGGTCATTTTCAGATGAACATTTATATATATACTAGAAGAAGATGTATATCACCAAATAAATATGGAAGAGAGCAATAAGAGGTATTCGGAATATCAGTTATTTGATCATGCTTCAGCATGGTACTTTCCATTGAGCTTGGACTCTCTGGCTATTTCTTTTTATATGAATGGATCCATCTCTGCTGCTAACTAAAATCTAATGTGTGCAGAATCACAAGAACATAATGAGTATCATGACATGAACGGTCGAACCAACCCATACCACCGCGGATCCAGAAAATAATTTCACTGGCAGCACCTCTGCAGGTGCAAGTAAATTTTCATAATAAAAAATAAAATATGATATGAAGTAGTCCATTGTCATTAAAAATATTAAGTATTTACATGTTGCACCGTTCTTTACAAATTTTTATCTTCTGAAAATCTGTTGTGTCGTGAAAACAAAGGGTAGTATAAGAAACAAAATCAGTCGAAATTCAGTTACTTTTTATACAGTTTTCCCAAAAAGAATAAGGATGAATGACTTGTTCTAAAATAAAGAGTCATTTAGAACAAAATAGTTTTTGCAAATGCAACTTTTGTGAAACATGAAACGATAAAACATTTTTTTTGTAAAATAAAGATAAAGGGATACGAGCTTCGGTGGTTATGATATAACTGGACTTGGAATATATAGGGATAAAAATGTAGAATGCAATCATATGAGCGCAAATCAGTTAATATCAAACCTTGTAAACATGTCCAAAACCACCCTCTCCGAGCAAATTTGAACTACTGAAATCTGCCGCTGCACTTCTCAATTCCGCATAGGTATAAGTTTTTACTTTAGGCCCCATCCCAAGAAACTCTGCTAAAAATGAAAGAAAAAAGGGTAAGGACTCCCTCCAAGAAACAAAAATGATTTAAAAAAAAATACTACGAAATTAAAATCTTGCCATCTTCTTCCGCATGTTTTGACCTTTTCCTTTTCATGATGTACACACCAAAAACTAAGAGCAGAAGGCTGACACACGTCACGCCAGCTACAATACCAATGATCATTCCAGTTTTGTTTGAATTGCTCTTGAGTTTGAAATCTATTATAAAAAAAAGTTAACAATCACTAGATTCAGAACAGAAAGAAATAACATGTATGTATTGCATGTTTGATACCAGCGGAAACTCTTATGGCAGATATTAAAGGTCCATAATCTCCTTGTTCAGGTATGCAGCAGGTCCCCTTGCCAGCCCAAAACAGATGAATTTCAAGATAACTTTGTGTCACAATAACGTCAAAATTCTTTTCAAGGGCTCTTCCAATACCACCTGCCTCCTTTGATATATCAAAATCCTTCCGTCTACGATTTCCATAGAGAACATAAGAACGTATTTAAGTTGACTTTACAGAATTGAAAAAAAAAAACAATATTTAAAGATCTAACCTGGATGTAAATATCAAAGACACGTCTCCCATGACCCTGCCAGGTGAGTGGGGTTCGGTTGAAAACGGTCTCTGCAAAGAAAAGGGTTATAGTATAAGGCCCGTTTTCCAGCCCTAAACCATAGTATCTAAGAGAGCCTGGAGACTTTCTAGAATTTCTGTAAAGTTCTGGATATCTTGTGTTATCGACTTGGATTAAGGTGGAAGCTACAAATGATGGGCCACGTTGAATTCGGTCAATGACTTACAAATGCAAAGCTGGTATCTTTAGCAAGCAACATATATCATCATAATTAGATTTTGATATCATACAAACTAAACAAACTCAACAAAAATCTTCATCCAACTTCTATCTATGCTTAAGAGTTGAACAACAACATCAAACAAGCTAACCTACTAACGATTTTGTAACAGAATCATTCAAAAAAATGAGATTGAACTGGAAAAGTGACTCACAGATGAACTAAAACAAGACTCTTTAGTCTAACATAGTGCAATTTAGGGTTTAAAGCTAAGAATTTGAAGCTACTTAGTCACCACTTAAACAAGACTCTTTAGTCTAACATAGTGTAGTTGAGGGTTTCAAAAGGAAAACACCTAAGCTCGTAATAGTACTATTAACTTTTAAGCCCCAAGCCATAACATACTACCCTGGTTATGATTGAGCCCTAAACCAAAAGATTTCTGCTTACAAACCATCTAAACAAATGCAACTTTCAATAAATAAGCCAAACTCACCAATTATATATAGAAACAAAACAAAAATAATCTTCACTAGTACAAAACTCCTCTCTTTATGCAAAACAATAGCAAAATTCCAACCAAAAAATTGGGCAAAAACAATATATTACCTACAGAGACTCTCCTATCAGTGTCTGCAACTTGTTGAAGGTAGATGATAGTGGAATTGCAATCGGTTATGACAAAATAAGAACACAACCCCTAACTTTTGAAATAAATATGGAACGGTGAGATACGGTGGTGATTTGGGAATCTCAGGTGGTGGGGGCCTAGTGCTCCGGCGGTGGTGGTCGTCTCACGTGGTGGTTGTCGTCTCAAACGCAGTAGCGGTGGTGGTCGTCTCCCTCTCAGGGTTGTGCAATTTGGGGGTAAAGAGAGGTCAGATGGGGAAAAAAGGCCGCCCATGGGTTTTATGGCCACAAATCAAGAAAGGAGATAAACCGTCCGATCGTTTTTTATCAATGGCCAGAATCTCATGTGTGATATTAAAACACGGATTAGACTTTTAGACCGTGGGGTATGGTGGGGCGTGGGTTGGGGGCATGGTGCGACACGTGGAGTATGGGGCACCCAAGACCAAAAGCCAATTTCAAAGGGGGTATGGTGGGGCGGGGCGTGGGTGGCATGGCCAAGCCACATCACAATGAGGTTCCGCCATGGCTAGTGCTCTTGGCCAATGAGGTTTCGCCATGTCATGTGGGTAGCCCCATCCAACGCCCGGGTTAAATCCCACGCCAAACGGGCCACGCTGAAACCGAAGCCCACCCGGGGTGGTGACTTGGGCGTTTGTACCCAACCCACGCCCCAACCCCCGCCCCATACCCCATAGTCTTAGGGCGACTTTTTTTATGTCGTCCCTAAAGATGTCGCCCCTAAAGCTCTTATTTCTTGTAGCTAGGGTACCTCAAAACAGAAATTGCACACAAATCCATCAACAATTAGAAAGAAAACAAGGAGCGCATCAATTAAAATTAGAGATTTATGATTGATTACCTACCAAATTGACGTCGGGATTTAAACAGGAGCAAAATCAATTTTGGTCGGTGCAGTCGTGAACTGGTCGTATTCAAACAGAGTGAACGCAATGGACGAGATTTTAGAGAGATAAAAATTTGAGTGGGGAAAATTGGTTTTTTGGTGAGAATGAGAGGGAAATCGATGAGGGGTTAGGGGAATGACCGGGAATATGAAATGATTTGGGGAGGGAAATTGATTTTTGGTGAAAGAGAAGAAGAAATTTCTAGGGAAATTTTTAGGTTTCAAAGAGGGAAATGGTGAAAATTTTAAACGAGTCGTTCAAAAAATTTTGTGGCACAGGCAAAGTGCCATTAAAACATATAGAAAATTTTGGTGGCATATGCAAAATGCCACTAAAAGCCTTGATTAGTGACATAAAAGATAAATGCCACTAAATGTATGTGTTAAATACCTAAAGTGCCATTAAAAACAAAAATAAGTGGCACAAAACCTAAATGCCATTAAAAATGTGTGCCACTAGATGGCTTTTTTTGTAGTGTTTCTAATTTTTTTTTAAATTTTACCCCCCCTAAAATCAAAATATGTTTCAATTTTGATTTTCTGGGAAAATTTTGAAAACAAACTGTACAGATAAAGTGACAACTGTATCGAATTGCTTCAAATCTCCATCCACTTGGCATAAACAATCAGAACTCCCCCTGACAACAAACTATTTTTCCATTGTGATTTCAAAACACTTAAGTTTGTTTTAATCAAATGGTTTTTCCGGAAAACTAGTTTTGTTGAATTCACAAACCATTTGTAGGTTAGGGGTTCAATTCATCACCTTGTTCTTCTTTAACCACTTGAAAAAATTTAACATTTTTAGATTCTATCAACAACACCACTTGTAGAAAAGATAAATCAAGTACAACTTAATGTCCATGATTAATTTTGTATGTCGAAATATCACAAATGTGAATTTCTCAAGAAATATGTCGATTCATGCTCCACGATTACCAACTTGGGAGCTCCGGCAAGTCAGGATTTTAAGTAAAGAATACAGACACCCAAGCCTGGCCATCTTTGGGTGTGACTTTCTCATCTTCACTTGGGGTTCGAACAATTCTTTCTTCTTCATAAAAATCTTTCACCCCTTTGGCCTTCCCCTCGACCATTTTCCCAAAGATCTTTTTAACATTCCCATTGAATGTTTTCTCGACATCAAATTCTTTCTTTTCAGAATAGAATTGATTCGAGATTTCAACTTTTCCAACTTTTTGTTTAAAATTTTCAGTCCTTAATGATGGAAAGTTCACATCATCCATTGGAGGAACTGATTTCTCACTTTTATCACCAATTTGTGGCTCCTCTGATTTTGTGGAATTAGATTCATCGCCAGATTTCACCTCAGATTTCTTCACAGCCCACATTTGGTTGTCAAGATTAACTCTTCTTTTGTAAAATCTTTTCTTCGAACATTCACCAACTTCATATGTTGAATTTTTAAAAAATTTGAATTTTTCAGTTGGTGGTTCATTTTTCTCAACAATCTTTTCTTTCAGTTTAGAAACAACTTCCTGTTTGATGTTGGTTGCCTTAGGACAGTTCCAGGCAATGTGTCCAACTTCTTGACATCTGTAACAGGTTCTTGTTTCCTTTCTTTGATAAACTCCATTATTCATTCTCTCTTGCTTCTTAGCAAGGAACTCTCTGTTTGATTGCTTCCAGAATGAGCTCTTTTCTTCTTCGTCAGAACTTGACCCTGAAACAAACACAGTTTTTGGTTTAAAGTTTTTCATATTTTTATGTTTTTCTGTATTAAAACCCAATCCTTTTCTTTTGAAATTACCGTTATGGTTTGGTTTCTTTCGATAACCTGAACCAGAACTGTAACCTTTTTTCTTGTTTTCTATTTGTTAAACTCTTGAAGTGTACTTTTTAGGTTTTTCAGAAAGATTTAAATCTTTTATTTTAGAAATATTGATTTCTGTTAATTTGAAAACATGTTTGATCTTTTCAATTTGAACACTTCTTATTGGAAATTCCTCATCAGAATATAATTTGTCTGAATCATTCAAAGTATATGCCACTTTGATTGGTTCGTCATTCAAATTAGATTTTGATAACAAGAATTCTTTATTGTAAACCCGTTTGACCAACGACTTTGGACCGTTAACTGATGAACTCGAACTCTTGGATTCGGACTTTGACTCTGACTCCTCATCCTTATCCAACACCTGATCGACCACTTTCTTTATTAACTCAGACTCATGATCAGTGTCAGACGATGTAAACGTGACGTCAATGTTTTCTAGTAATTCATCAGTTGTTTCAGACTTCAATTTTATATTAACTGCCTTTTTGACTTGCTCCTCATTTGGTTTTCTGGGAGAATAACCTTCCCAAATTGGAGGCGGACATTTGTTATAACTGACACTCTGTTTCTTACCAGTATCCTTCTCTTTCGGCTTCTCATCTTGAAAAGCTTCTAAACCTGCAACAGTTGGATAAATTCTGTCAATCAAATAATCAGAACTAGTATAACTTTGCAGTAATCGTCTGATTCTTTCATTCTCTATTTTTTCAGTTTCCAACTCTTGCTTCAGCTTTGCACATTCTTCAATGTAGTAATTGATAGCCTTTTGCTTCGACATCATTACTGCATTCATTCATCGTTAATGTGTCTTCTCTTTCAGAATTTGTCTTTTGTAGACCATTCACTGTTCTATTCAACACATCATACGATTCTTTCACATAATTAAGATCGAACAGTAATTTTTCTTTCATCTTATCTTGCTCACTCAACTTCTCATCCTTTTCTTCACACTGTTTGCAAGATTCTGAACACTTTAAACACGGTTTGGAGACTTCAACAATCTTCTCTATTTCAACAATCTTTTCAACTTCAACTACATTCTCAGCTTCAATCACCTTCTCAGCTTCAACCATCTTTTCATCAACTTGAACTTCTTTACTTTGTTCAAAATTCTTTTCCTGAGCAACACTCTCACATTTCACCTTTTTCATTTCTTTTGCTGCTCGTTTCTCCTTCAGCTTCTCCAATCTATCTGCAAAATAAAATTCAAAACTTTCAGGAGATAATACAGATTTTCCAATATTTATTTTAGTTTCTTCTTTATCATCACTGCTGTTAGTTGATGATTGATCAAACACTTGTGTCTGTTCTGAACTGTCATCTGAAGAAACAAACTCTTCATCTTGATATTTTTTATCATCAGCAAACACTTTCATCCATTCCTTCATCAAATCTGGTTCTTGAACTATTTGTGCAATTAATGCCACTGTCTTTGAATCAGGCGGAATATATTTGTCCCAACTGAAACCTTCTGCCACTTTTTCATCGTCTTGATCAATTATACCAAAAAAAGCTTTCTTATTTGATTCTTCGATTACTTTCTTAGCATGTGCAGTTTGTGGTTCTTGTTGTTGATACGGTTGATGTGCAACTTGTTGATATATGGCTTTCCAATAATAATCATTACCACCGAACGGATTCTTTGCTCCACTTGCTTCTCGATTGGTACATTCCCTCTTGAAATGTCCTTTCTCCCTGCATCGAAAACAAGTAACTTTAGATTTATCAAAACCCAAAGTAGAAACATTAGCATCCCTAAAATCATCTCTTCCTGTAATTATTTTAAATTTTTCAGCTCTTCTTAGCACACTTGCTAAGCACCACTTGATGTCCATAAGCTCCATCTCCTCAGCATCGATCTGATCGTATGTGACACCCCAGGAAAACCAGTAAACAACACAACACAACTAGCTTCCTCAGTAACCACGTGCTAAATTTCGGGACGAAATTTCTTTCAAGTTGGGGATAATGTGACAACCCGAGTTTTCAAGGTCTCTATTCGATTTAACTTATTACTTATTTGTAAGAGTGTTTTTATAATTACTTGATGTGTAATATACACGTGTTGATTGTAGTTTGTAGTGTACATGTTATGTGTATCGATGCTATACATATTGTATTTGATTATTTGATTGTATAAGTGAAAACAAGTTAGTGGAGCTCTAGCCGAAAACCCCACCCACGTAACAGCCGAAAACAACAAATGGGCTTCGGCCTAGTAGTGAATGATATATAGGATTTGTTTAACCTGTGCGCAGGAATTCAATAACTGACAAACCCTAAATCACTTCTCACCTCCTCTCGTTACCTTTGAAACCCGACAGCAGTTTGAGCAATCGAGTCCCGTACATCAATCGAAGTATCACCTTTTTCTGCTTAGGTTAGTAATCTGTTATTTATGATTTTTGTTATACTGAAATCTTTTGACTACTTGTTGAATCATGAATTAATTATTTGATATATATATGATTTCAAACATGTTTGATTTAATGTATTACTTGATTTAATGGTCCAATAGATTGTAGCCATTGGTTTGAACAAAAATTTGATAATCTTGAATAAATAGTGGCCATGTGAATTTGCATGTGACACCTGTGTCACTACGACCATCAAACAAATACCAAACCAATGAAATATTGTATTTCATACTTTGGACTTGTATAAATATGTGTATCTTTTGCACATATCAACTCTTGTTCGATTTCAAGCTCTAAATCGCTTTCTGGAATGTTATACGCGCGCTGATGCGTAAATATAACCAGTTTAATGCAAAAAACACTCCGGAATAGTGACATATGCTTAACATACCTTAAATAACCTTTACATAACTTAGAAATAAGTTTTGAAGGCTTTGGTATGGCAAAAACAAGTTAATTCGCTTACAGGGACTAAAGTTGACAAACTGCGAAAGTATGCCAATTTGAACTGTAACAGACATTCCGGAACATGGCCATAAGCTAAACATACCATAAATATCCTTTATATAGCTTAGAAATAGGCTTTGAGGGGTTCGGTGTGCTAAAATAAACTTTTGGGTCATTCAGGGATTAAAAGTGTCAAAAAGTGCACAAGTTTGCATTTTCGCGCATAACTTACGTTCTGAATACATCCGGACATCCAAAAATTTATGTAAGCACTAAAATATTTTATTTTAGTTTTGGCATAAGAAAAATCCATTCGTTGCGTCATTTGGATCGTTTTTCGCGCTTATGCGCATTCCGTCGTAATTAAGCGATCATCGCGATCTTACGACCAAACGAGCCAACATCCGACATATTTTTGAGCATGCTTCATGTCCACAATGTTTAGGCATCATTTTAGGGCCTTAAAGTTGGCTTTACGGGCCTTAGAAGTGTCGGAAATGGCCTTAAACACTAACAGGGACTGAAACTGTCATTTAACAAACTTGGTTCTGATCAGACATGGCCATGCGGCCCGCGTAAGGTTTGTGTGCATCTTTACGCGGCCCGCGTCAGGCTCCCAGAACAGATAAGACTGATTAGTCAGCAGATTTTAGCTGATTAACTCACAACCACACACTCACACTTGCCCTTTCAGCTCATGAGAGGCCATTTTTAGTTACCATAACTTTCCAACAAGTGTGCGCACGAGATTCGATCACATTTTCCAAGAAATGATCCTAACGGTTCGGGAAATCCTATAAATACCCAACCCACTTAACTTCAAAACCCACTAGAATCTGATCTAATGTGCTCTAAGTTGAAACCTTTGTTTCATACCTGAGCTATTTTGATCTAGATTAGCATTCGGGGACCCTTCGTAAGTATTCCTTCGTTCTTTTATTGCTTTTCAAGTCCGAAAGTCAAACTTTGTTTGACTTTCTACGTTGACCAGTTTTGGTCAATGCGAAGTTCGTTTGAACTTCGAAACGTGATTGTAATCACGATGGTTATAGCCCCTTGGGACTATGCCTACTGATTACCACGTTGTCTAGGGTCGTAAGGGTAAGCGATCTAATAAATCGCTTATACCTTCGAACCCGACCCATTTGGTCGATCATTAGGATCCGACCAAATACATTAGGTGACCATAGTATATAGGGAATAACCTTCCGGGGTTATACCTTATGGTCGCTTCGTTTAAGTAGTTGTATGATAGGTAGTTTATATGCCTTAGGTAAATTACCAAAATGCCCTTCTTAGGCCAAAATTCATTTTAAGCATATGTAACATAACTTTTGGTATCTAAACTGATTTGGTAACAATATTAGACATGTTAAGGCATATTTTACTTATCATAGGACTAGTTAGGCTGTCCGAACGCGTTTCACGCAAACGACGCGTTAAAGTAGCATAAGCTACCTAAACGGGTCGTAATGGGTCGTAAACACTTATGTTAGGTTTCATTTAGTATGTAGGCTTTGTTAAACCATATTACACGAGTCACCATACTCGTTTGGTTTACGAACCCTCATTCTATCCAATCCTTCGATTTAGGTCCGGTATATTAACATAGTACCTATATTAGGTGCCGTTTGATATCCGTGATCTCTAGCATTGCTTGGTGGTTATCTTAGGACTTCTGAGCAATCTCAAGTGAGTACATAGACCCCTCTTTTACTGTTTTCCAAACTGGTTTGGGGTGGAACACATGTGCCTACTTGTTACTTTCATGCTTTCCATGTTTTCACATCATATACCTGCTATGTTCGTTAGTACATTATAGTACATGATTTCATTACATTTCATGCTATGTATGCCCATTGTGTGCGTACTTAGTACATCGTTTTACATTACATGCTATGTATGCCCATTGTGTGCGTACTTAGTATATCGTTCTACATTACATTTCATGCTATGTATGCCCATTGTGTGCGTACTTAGTACATCGTTCTACATTACATTTCATGCTATGTATGTCCATTGTGTGCATACTTAGTACATAGTTTTACATTACACTTATGCTATGTATGTCCTTTACGTGCATACTTAATACATTGTTTTACATTGCATTTCTGTTGCATATGCTCATCCAGCATATGAACACATTATACTACATTTTGAACCGTTGTAACCATTTGACTATGTGAACCGTCGTAACCCTTTGATTATATGAACCGTTTGTAACTATTGAACCGTGTGAACCATTTGTATCTGTTGACATGATTTACATTTGACAATAGACATTTGGCTATACATAAACATTTCTACAATTGTTAAACATTACATCTTGGTGGTTTGGTTTGAGTAAGTGATTTAAGTAACGAGGCGTGTGTAATATGATACAAGCATGGTGGATACACCGCTGGTACTTCCTATATATAAGTGTTTGTATGGTATTACATATCGTAGCGTTATTTGAATCATTTCAATTTGAGATATATAACATTTTATACAAATAACATACTTTTCACAAGACATTGATTTACAAACAACTTATCTTATACAAACTCATTTTACATGGTTATTCATTTAACCATACATTATTCTCTTATTTATACATATCATCTGATCTTATCGTTTTTCAAATGATTTACAAGACAAAGCAAATTACAAGGTTCATGACTAAACATTTTCTCAAACATAAGTCATGAATTCTGTTTTCACAAAACCTATGTATCTCACAGGCATTTTTATGCTAACGTACCTATTTTCACGTGTGTTTTCAGGAGACGATGCATAGGACTTATCAAGACATACTTAGGCGGACCTGTGCCTTAGTGACTTAAAACAAGACAAGAACTAGTTAATTTATGTTATGTACTCTTTGTTTCTTGTTTAAAACAATGTAAACTCTCATGTTTGTTTAATAAAACGAAACTTCAATTGCCATGGATTTGAAACAATTAATTCTGTTACAACACTCCCCGACGTTTCCGCCACGTTTTGTATGTTCTACGTGGTCGGGGTGTGACATTGCAGTCTTGATACATTCAAACCATGTGCACCTCTTATTAGTTTTGTCAGAATAGTCAGAATCATTAAAGATGATCGATCGGCAGAAGGATTTGATTAAATATCATATATTATCGTATTGAGATGTCTTTAGTCTTTTAGATGATTTGTATGTTTATGCGTGACACTTTATATAAAATATTGACGCTATAATAGGTTGTTGAAATAATGAACGATTGCAGAAGTTTAGTAAATTGGATTGCAAATTATATGAGAATAGGCTATTGTTATTTTCTATGGATAACAGTAAATTATTGTGGGCCGAAACTTACATGGGCTGGTACCATCTTAATTGTGAACTAACAATAATAAATCAGTTGTGTTATAATTTCTTGTCTGGGCCGCACAATCAGCCATGATCCGCTGATTTGGGCTCAAGCCCAACCGTGTTTAGTAAATTGAATGATAGGGTTGTTTTGTGTTAATTCTGGTATAAACTAGTATGGGCCGGATAGGAATTTGGGTAGTACCCGAAAGGCATGTTAACTGTTGGGCCGGATTATTCATGTTGGGCTGGGCTAGTCCGATCGCACAAGCCATCCGGATCGCACAAGCTATCCGGATCGCACAAGAGAGTCTTTGTTTACTTAATTGGGTCGTCTACTTGCTGAAACACTTATGTTATTGGGCCGGGTATAAGGCTGATCGCACAACCCATTGTGGATCGCACAAGTTGTGCTGATCGCACAATAGGTTGGGCCGCCTGTTTATTGGGCTTTATCTTTGGGATCGAACAAGTGTTAGTATGTTATGTACTTGACTGCTAATGTGTTATACGTGTCTGCCATGATCAATACGTGTTAGTAACCTGTTAACTTGTGTAAACATACATGATTTATTTGAACCTAGACCTGACTTGTATGGTAACCATGTTAGGACGTGGTTAGCCTCACTAGCTCGATTGACCTTTCTGTGTATCTGCCGAGCAAACCAAGGTGAGTTCACACTAGCCAAGGCATGGGATTCCCAGGGGTTGGGAATGGGATTGGATAACTACTCATACAACAATTAAACTAATTACTACTGTCCTCGGATTGAAGGGCACGTACGTAAAACCTACGTACAGTTATACTTACTACTGTCCTCGGATTGAAGGGCACGTACGTAAAGCCTACGTACACGATCTTAAGACCATCACCTCTATCAAAGAAAGTCCCTCATTTATCGACTTAATCGTCGAGGCCTATGGCGAGCGGGTCATTAGTTAATAGCGCTATTAGGTTTAACAAACCTCACACCGTGCCAGTCGGACGGGCGTGTACTAATGGACTATGGGCAAAGGGTCAATGCTGATAGACATTGACTTAGGGCACCTCTTACATTTTCGTAGCAGTCGATACGCGTGGTCTTGTAACACATGGGAAGCCCCCACTAATCATCGCACACATGCCTGGATTGGCCGCGATACGGATTAATACGATACATGGTTTACATAACGAACATATGATTTACGAAATGAATACTATAACCAAACAACCAACTGTGAACTCGCTCAACTTTGTTGTTGATTCGTTGCTACATGCCTTGCAGGTCATTAGGTACTCATGGAGCTTGCACAGGGAGGAGCAGTCGTTGTGGGACATGGCAGTGTGTGCCATGCTTTAAACATTACCTTATTTCATACTTAACACTTGCTATGGGTTTTACAATTATGCTTCCGCTAAACAATTAACTACGCTTTGGTTTTTGGACACCTTTCATATTGTGGTTGAATTTTGTTTACTTATATGCTTGTTCAATATGATTGGTGGCTTGATCCTGGTCAGTCACGCCTCCAAGCGGAGATACTCCGCGTGTGGATTTTGGGGGTGTGACAGATTGGTATCAGAGCCATTGGTTATAGTGAACTTGGTTTTAATAAGGGAAAAAGTTTTTGTTAAAACCAGACTATAACTTGTACAGTGCTCAACGATCCACAACGACGCTTCGCTCCACGTGCAAGACTCGACATTCTAGGTGATATGGTTTATGATTTATTGCCTACTTGCTAGATTACATAGAACTTTGCTTATGGTATGCTTAGATTAATGTAGCAACTATAGTTTGAAAACACATGTGTGCTTGCTCCCTTCTGTCACTCCTCACTTACACACATTCGCGACACATTTCCTACTTGTGTTTCCTTCGACGTGAAGATCATGAGTGAACGTGTGAACCTAACTCAAGCCAGCTGACGGCTTTTATCAACGGACAAGTTACGGCAGCACTCGCAGCCGCTCAGGCAGGAGGTATAACCTGCTATTCCGAAACTAACCTAGGATGTTAGATCCTACTCTCATGATCCAACTCTCGCGCTTAACCCTGTCTCTTCTTCCTCGCGCAACAAGGTCAGAACGCTCAGCCGCCTGTATGCACATTTAAGACGTTCATGGACTGTCATCATAGTACTTTCAGTGGCACTAAAGGAGCTGTTGGACTCCTCCATTGGTTTGAAAAGCTCGAGTCTGTTTTAGAGATGTGTGAATGCCCTGAGGCTCGCAGGGTGAAGTACGCCACTGGTACTCTCGAAGGCACTGCGCTAACATGGTGGAACGCGCAAGTTCAGATGCTGGGGCTAGCGGCTGCTAATGCCACCCCATGGAATGATTTTAAGGAACTGATCAAACGTGAATAATGTAGCCATGATGACATCCACAAGCTGGAAGTGGAATTCTTTAACCTGAACGATCCAACGAATTGGCAGTGTTATGTCCAATTATGGTGGATCCTCCCATCAAACGCATTGAGCTGTACCTCAAAGGCTTAGTACCAGAGATTCAAAGTCATGTGACTTCTGCCAACCTTGCTACCATCCAGGATGTTACTCGTCTTGCTCATCGTCTCACAGACCAGGCAGTGGAACAGAGCAAGCTGCCTAAGCGTATTGGTGCTACTACTACTACTTCTGCTACTCCCAGTGACAACAAACGGAAGTGGGATGGAACCTCTAGTACGGGTTCGATTACGATTCAGTCCCAGGCACAACAGCGAAAGATCGATGACTACCAGAGTCCTGGTCAGTAATCCTCTGGTAGTCAAGGGCAGGGTGGAATCGATGTAATTTGCACCACAGTGGGCCGTGCAACAAAGATCGTTGTCAGAGATGCAACAAGCTTGATCATGAAGCCAAAGATTATAGAAGCTCACGTCCTGCAAACCAGAACCGACAACAGCAGCCACGAGCTTCACAGGATCAGTAGCAACAGCAGGGTAACAAGGGATGTTATCAGTGTGGTGCTGAAGGTCACTTCAGGAGACACTGCCCACGGATGAACCAGAACTAGAATCAGAACCATAACCAAGGAAACGGGAACAATGATGGAGGCAACAATGGGGGTAATAACGACGGCAATGGTGCCAGGGATCGAGTGTTCGTGATTGGTCAGAGTGATACTAGGAATGACCCCAACGTTGTGATGGTTTCGACATTATTATCTCAACATCGAGCGGAGACTCTTTGCAAAGAAAAGATCGTCCGCATTCCTCGTGCTGGTTAAAAACCTTTGGTAATGCATGGTGACAAGCTTCTGGAGCAACACCTATAGCTCGTGCACCTTATCGTTTAACTCCATCAGAGTTGGAAGAACTATCTACGCAACTACAAGAACGCTTAGATAAGGGTTTTATTCGTCCTAACTCTTCGCCTTGCGGAGCTCCAGTGCTATTCGTGAAGAATAAAGACGGTACTTTCAGAATGTGCATCGATTACCGTGAACTCAACAAGGTGACTGTGAAGAATCGCTATCCTCTTCCACGCATTGACGACTTGTTCGACCAGCTGCAAGGGTCGAGCTACTATTCAAAGATTGATTTGAGATCAGGATATCACCAGCTTTTAGAACCCGTTATGGACATTATGAGTTTTTGGTTATGCCTTTTGGGCTGACAAACGCACCTGCGGTTTTCATGGACTTGATGAATCGAGTGTGCAAGCCTTACCTGGACAAGTTCGTCATAGTTTTCATCGACGACATCCTGATCTATTCGAAAAGTCAGGAGGAACACGAGCAGCATCTACGACTCATTTTGGAACTCCTTCGAATAGAACAGTTGTACGCCAAATTCTCAAAATGCGACTTCTGGCTTCGTGAAGTCCATTTCTTAGGCCATGTGGTGAACAAGGATGGGATTCACGTTGATCCATCCAAGGTAGATTCGATCAAGAGCTGTCCAGCACCTCGTACGCCAATGGAAATTCGCCAATTCTTGGGTTTGGCAGGATACTACAGAAGGTTCATCAAGGACTTCTCCAAGATTGCACAGCCCCTCACCTCACTAACGCAGAAAGGCGTTGTTTATCGATGGGGAAATGCACAGGAATTAGCATTTCAGCACTTAAAGGATAGACTTTGCAGTGCACCTATCCTTTTCATTGCCAGAGGGCACAGAAGACTTTGTGGTTTACTACGACGCATCAATTCAGGGTCTTTGTTGTGTATTGATGCAACGGGATAAAGTTATAGCCTACGCCTCACGCCAACTCAAAGTTCATGAAAAGAACTACACTACGCACGATTTAGAGCTGGGAGCTGTTGTTTTTGCACTTAAGATATGGAGACACTACATGTACGGTACCAAATGCGCCATCTACACCGATCACAAGAGTCTCGAGTACATCTTCAAACAGAAGGAGTTGAATATGCGACAACGAGGATGGGTTGAGCTACTGAATGACTACGAATGCTCTATCAGGTACCACCCGGGCAAAGCCAATGTTGTGGCTGAAGCCCTCAGTCGAAAGGACACTGCGCCTAAGCGCGTACGAGCTTTACAACTCACTATACAGTCTAGTCTTCCTTCTCAGATTCGAGATGCTCAGGTAGAAGCATTGAAACCAAATAACATCAGGGCTGAAGCCCTACGCGGCTCAAGACAACGATTGGAACAAAAGGAAGATGGTGCTTACTACGTAACAGGACGCATTTGGGTCCCACTTTATGGCAACCTACGAGAGCTTGTGATGGATGAGGCACACAAGTCTCGCTATTCAGTACATCCTGGTTCGGATAAAATGTACCACGATATCAAAACTACGTATTGGTGGCCTAGCACGAAGGCCCACATAGCAACTTACGTTAGCAAGTGCTTGACTTGTGCGAGAGTCAAGACGGAATATCAGAAACCCTCAGGCCTACTTCAACAACCAGAGATACCACAATGGAAATGGGAACAAATTTCCATGGATTTTGTTACTGGCCTGTCTAGATCTCAACGTGGTAATGATACTATTTGGGTGATCGTGGATCGACTCACAAAGTCTGCTCACTTCTTGGCTATCAAGGGAACGGATAAGTTCCCCACACTAGCAGACGTATATCTTAAGGAAGTTGTCTCGAGGCACGGAGTGCCCACCTCTATTATCTCTGATCGTGATGCACGCTTTACTTCAGAACTATGGCAAGCAATGCACAAGTCTTTTGGCTCACGTTTAGATATGAGCACAGCTTATCACCCGCAAATGGATGGGCAGTCTGAACGCACCATCCAGACCCTCGAAGACATGCTTAGGGAATGTGTGATTGACTTTGGCAATGGCTGGGAAAAGCATCTCCCATTAGTGGAGTTCTCGTATAACAACAGTTACTACACCAGCATTCAAGCTGCTCCGTTTGAGGCACTGTACGGGCGTAAGTGCCGATCACCTCTTTGCTAGGCAGAAGTTGGCGATAGCCAAATCACTGGCCCAGAACTCGTAGTTGATACTACAGAAAGGATTGCTCAGATACGACAACGCATGGCGGCGGCTCGCGACCGTCAGAAAGCATACGCAAACAAGCGCAGGAAACCACTCGAGTTCCAGGTTGGGGATCGAGTGCTACTCAAAGTTTCACCCTGGAAGGGTGTGGTTCATTTTGACAAACGAGGCAAACTTAACCCGCGATACGTTGGACCCTTCGACATCATAGAGAAAATAGGCAAGGTGGCCTACAAACTGAACCTACCAGCAGAACTCAGTGTAGTTCACAACGTTTTCCACGTGTCGAATCTGAAGAAATGTCTGTCAGATGAGACCCTCATAGTTCCTTTGAAGGAACTCACTATCGACGACCAGTTGCGATTCGTCGAGGAACCAGTTGAAATCACGGACCGGGATGTTAAGGTCCTCAAGCGCACCAGAATACCTCTAGTTCGAGTTCGTTGGAACTCACGTCGCGGCCCAGAGTTCACCTGGGAACGCGAAGATCAGATGAAACAAAAATATCCCCAATTGTTCGCAAACAGTACAACCACTACTGAGGCTGAAGCTACTGCGGAATTTCGGGATGAAATTCCAGATCAACGGGGGGAGGATGTGACACCCCAGGAAAACCAGTAAACAACACAACACAACTAGCTTCCTCAGCAACCACGTGCTAAATTTCGGGACGAAATTTCTTTCAAGTTGGGGATAATGTGACAACCCGAGTTTTCAAGGTCTCTATTCGATTTAACTTATTACTTATTTGTAAGAGTGTTTTTATAATTACTTGATGTGTAATATACACGTGTTGATTGTAGTTTGTAGTGTACATGTTATGTGTATCGATGCTATACATATTGTATTTGATTATTTGATTGTATAAGTGAAAACAAGTTAGTGGAGCTCTAGCCGAAAACCCCACCCACGTAACAGCCGAAAACAACAAATGGGCTTCGGCCCAGTAGTGAATGATATATAGGATTTGTTTAACCTGTGCGCAGGAATTCAATAACTGACAAACCCTAAATCACTTCTCACCTCCTCTCGTTACCTTTGAAACCCGACAGCAGTTTGAGCAATCGAGTCCCGTACATCAATCGAAGTATCACCTTTTTCTGCTTAGGTTAGTAATCTGTTATTTATGATTTTTGTTATACTGAAATCTTTTGACTACTTGTTGAATCATGAATTAATTATTTGATATATATATGATTTCAAACATGTTTGATTTAATGTATTACTTGATTTAATGGTCCAATAGATTGTAGCCATTGGTTTGAACAAAAATTTGATAATCTTGAATAAATAGTGGCCATGTGAATTTGCAGTCTTGATACATTCAAACCATGTGCACCTCTTATTAGTTTTGTCAGAATAGTCAGAATCATTAAAGATGATCGATCGGCAAAAGGATTTGATTAAATATCATATATTATCGTATTGAGATGTCTTTAGTCTTTTAGATGATTTGTATGTTTATGCGTGACACTTTATATAAAATATTGACGCTATAATAGGTTGTTGAAATAATGAACGATTGCAGAAGTTTAGTAAATTGGATTGCAAATTATATGAGAATAGGCTATTGTTATTTTTTATGGATAACAGTAAATTATTGTGGGCCGAAACTTACATGGGCTGGTACCATCTTAATTGTGAACTAACAATAATAAATCAGTTGTGTTATAATTTCTTGTCTGGGCCGCACAGTCAGCCATGATCCGCTGATTTGGGCTCAAGCCCAACCGAGTTTAGTAAATTGAATGATAGGGTTGTTTTGTGTTAATTCTGGTATAAACTACTATGGGCCGGATAGGATTTTGGGTAGTACCCAAATCGCATGTTAACTGTTGGGCCGGATTATTCATGTTGGGCTGGGCTTGTCTGATCGCACAAGCCATCCGGATCGCACAAGCTATCCGGATCGCACAAGAGAGTCTTTGTTTACTTAATTGGGCCGTCTACTTGCTGAAACACTTATGTTATTGGGCCGGGTATAAGGCTGATCGCACAACCCATTGTGGATCGCACAAGTTGTGCTGATCGCACAATAGGTTGGGCCGCCTGTTTATTGGGCTTTATCTTTGGGATCGAACAAGTGTTAGTATGTTATGTACTTGACTGCTAATGTGTTATACGTGTCTGCCATGATCAATACGTGTTAGTAACCTGTTAACTTGTGTAAACATACATGCTTTATTTGAACCTAGACCTGACTTGTATGGTAACCATGTTAGGACGTGGTTAGCCTCACTAGCTCGATTGACCTTTCTGTGTATCTGCCGAGCAAACCAAGGTGAGTTCACACTAGCCAAGGCATGGGATTCCCAGGGGTTGGGAATGGGATTGGATAACTACTCATACAACAATTAAACTAATTACTACTGTCCTCGGATTGAAGGGCACGTACGTAAAACCTACGTACAGTTATACTTACTAATGTCCTCGGATTGAAGGGCACGTACGTAAAGCCTACGTACACGATCTTAAGACCATCACCTCTATCAAAGAAAGTCCCTCATTTATCGACTTAATCGTCGAGGCCTATGGCGAGCGGGTCATTAGTTAATAGCGCTATTAGGTTTAACAAACCTCACACCGTGCCAGTCGGACGGGCGTGTACTAATGGACTATGGGCAAAGGGTCAATGCTGATAGACATTGACTTAGGGCACCTCTTACATTTTCGTAGCAGTCGATACGCGTGGTCTTGTAACACATGGGAAGCCCCCACTAATCATCGCACACATGCCTGGATTGGCCGCGATACGGATTAATACGATACATGGTTTACATAACGAACATACGATTTACGAAATGAATACTATAACCAAACAACCAACTGTGAACTCGCTCAACTTTGTTGTTGATTCGTTGCTACATGCCTTGCAGGTCATTAGGTACTCATGGAGCTTGCACAGGGAGGAGCAGTCGTTGTGGGACATGGCAGTGTGTGCCATGATTTAAACATTACTTTATTTCATACTTAACACTTGCTATGGGTTTTACAATTATGCTTCCGCTAAACAATTAACTATGCTTTGGTTTTTGGACACCTTTCATATTGTGGTTGAATTTTGTTTACTTATATGCTTGTTTAATATGATTGGTGGCTTGATCCTGGTCAGTCACGCCTCCAAGCGGTGATACTCCGCGTGTGGATTTTGGGGGTGTGACATCGTAATCCTCTTTCGTCAACATAGGATTTCCGATCCTTCCTGCAACCAACCCCTCATATGATTCTAACACTGTAGCTAGTAATGCCATATGACTTTTAGCAACCTCTTCAGAGAAATTTTGTCCGTTCTGAAGATGCAACGCTATATTGCAATGTAATATATGACCAGTACTGCTGTTTAAGCTTTGAAACTGATGACTTGAGGTTGAAACCTTTGGATTAACACTTAGATATGAAGAAAAGCCACTGCTACTATTTGGATTTTGATTGACTGATCCAGATGAGTTCTCTGCACTGAAAGCAGTTTGGATCTTCGGACTTGCTTCAACATCCTGAACACTTCCTTTGTAATACATCTTGATGTCTTGTTGACCACTAGGATTTTTCATCCTTGCAATTTTTTGCTGTTCAAGATCTTGTCCTTCAATCGTTTCGATAAACTGGGAAATTGTCAATTTGTCATATTCTCCAGTGTTCTTCAAGATCATCAAATAGGTACCCCACTCTTTCTAAGGTAAAGCATCAGCTAGTTTGTCAACCCATTCTTCTTGATCTTTGACAATTTCTAACAAAGACATAGATCGCACTAAGTGACAATATCTTTCGATCAGCTTCTTTGAAGATTCACCCGGCAAACTCGTAAACAAGTCAAACTCTTTCTTCGGTAATGATTTTTTACTCCTAATCATCTTCTCACTTCCTTCAAACTTAATTCGAAGTGCTTCCCAAATTGAACGTGAAGTATTGTCATGTTGAAGTAAAATGAAGATGTCTTCTTTCACAGCTTGCTGGAGTAAACTAATCATCATCTTCTCTGCTTTGTACATGTCTCGTTCTTTATCCGTCAGTTCAGAAATTGATTTGATGACTCCCAAATCTGTACGAGGCTTGGCATACTTTTTCTCAATACATTCCTAAGATCTCAAATGATTAGCTTGAACCCAGTTTTCAAATCGATATTTCCAACAATAATACTCCTCAATTGCCATAAGCTTTGGGGGTTTTTGCAAAGTTCCTGTTTCATTTTCCATATTCATGCTTTGAGCAATGGCAGTTGGAGTACTCGGGGCAGTAGCAAACGCGTTGTAAAATTCCTCTTCCATGATTTGATAACAAAGTTCACAAATTCAGACACTTTCAAGCAAAATACACTCTCACACGATATGAACTTGGTGCGAAATGACGCACTGGTGCGAAATAACCTGCAAAACAACTTCAAACGAAATGATATTTCATAAGAAATGACTCCTTTGATACGAAA
This sequence comes from Helianthus tuberosus, assembly GCA_030545235.1. Lineage (NCBI taxonomy): Eukaryota > Viridiplantae > Streptophyta > Magnoliopsida > Asterales > Asteraceae > Helianthus > Helianthus tuberosus. The sequence continues at coordinate 108,606 of JARYGA010038528.1, forward strand.
TAGGTGATTTCATACGGAATGAAGATTCTTTCACACGAAATGAAGATGATTTCACGCGAAATGAAAAACTTTCACACGGAATGAGGTATTTCGTGCGAAATGAACCAAATTTCAGCTGATTTTATGCGAAATAACAGACTTTCACACGAAATGAGGTATTTCATGCGAAATGAAACAAAGATTGGTCAATTCGTACGAAATGAGCTGACTGTTTCGTACGAAATGCTTCACAAATGAGATTTCGTGCGAAATGAAGTGCTTATTCCGCGCGAAATGTTGCTGACATCATCATATCGATCAGATTTTTGTCCAATTGATCAATTTTTAGGTTGATTTTAGGTCCAATTCTCTCAGGGCTTTGTTAAAACAGTGATTCCCTTTAAATATGTGAAGTTCAAACCATTTTAACCGTCAAAACTTGTTTAGTTTGAAAAAGAAGGTGTAGAAGTCAGAAAAATGATGAAATCAAACTGAATTCAGTAAGAACTCCTCCTCCTGGGCTCTGATACCACTTGAAGGATCGTTTTCACGACCAACACTAGTCGTTCAGAGGTGTTCTTCTCAATACGAGAGGCGGAAACTAACGTATCAAGTGTGAAACAGCTTGATATTCACTTTAATTGTCTTTTTGATTGATATAACAGCTTTTACAGCGAGTAGACACTTCAGCAGCACTTCGACTCTGGAATCAGAAAGTTACAAATGAAACAAACAAGGCACCTATATATAGGGTGTTGATTTCGTACGAAATGAGCAAGGCTCATTTCGTGCAAAATGCTCTCAAACCCACACATCTCGTTTTTCATGCCCTGATCTTTCTAATATAATATACGACTCGATACAAGACGAAGTCGACAGACATATGCACTAACAGTTCTGGGCAGATGGATTGTGCAAACGTAATTACATGGAGTTTGGAGATGTCATATCCGTTGATGCCACGTTCAAAACTAACAAGTAAGTGTTTATTAGAATGGATTAACTTTTTTTGTATAATATGTGGTTGTTTTTATTCACTTTATTTCATCATTTGTAGATACAAAATGGTTTTTATACCATTTACTGGTATTTATAACCATTATCGGAATGTAATGCTTGGAGCTGGGTTGTTAGCATCCAAAAGTATTGAATCATACAAATGGTTTATATAGTCATTTTTGGATTCATTTGGTCACTAGCCGAAGGTCGTCGTCACAGATCAGGACCCAATGATGAAACAAGCTATTGAAGGTGTTTTCGATAAGAGTAGGTATAGATTGTGTATGTGGCACATAATGAAAAAGGTTACAGAAAAGGTTAGATATAACTAGTTTGTTACAACATGCGTGATTACTATAATGTATGCGTGATTAATTCTTAACATATGTTATTTTATATGTCTGTTACAACATGTGTGATTACTTAGTGTGTATGCGTGATTAATTCTTAACATCTGTTATTTATAATAATTTTACAACATTTTGAACAGGTTGGGCATGAATTGTGTAACAATGAGGATTTCAAGAGAAGGATGTGTGATATTGTGTGGACTGATTCGATTGCGCCAGAAATGTTTGAGCGAGATTGGAAACTGATAATGATTGAGTTTGGGCTAACCGAGAATAAATGGATTGACGAAATGTTTGTGATGAGATCTTCATGATACCGGCTTACTATCATCATGAGCTTATGTCTAGACTCATGTGAACCACCTCTAGATCAGAGAGCAAGAACCATTTTTTTGTCAGGTGGCGAATTCATAACTCACTCTTGTTGAGTTTTTAAATCATTTCGATGGCGTAATGGATGTACAAAGGTTCAATCATTGAAAAATGACCATATTTCTAGACATACAACCGCAGATAACTGTACTAAATCTACCTTAGAAGAGGATGCTGCTAAAATATACACGAGGTCTATCTTTTATGATCAACAGGCAGAGTTATATGCAACTACGGATGAGTATCTTCCTATGGAGACTAAAATCGAGGGTGAGCTTTTAAAGATATCTATGAAAGATTTCAAAGCCCACGGTGAAGAATTACTAGAGGTAACAATGGACATGTTGATGTTAGAAACTGTGTAGCTGACGCTATCCAAAGACCAAATGAACACAAGATGTTTGAAGACAAAGTTACACTATGAAGCTATTGTCAAGGGGGAGTCTGTTGGTGCATATTCGGTGATAACAGCTTAATAGTTTAATTATTTAGTCTTCAGATATTTTGTAGTGGGCTTAGCTTATTGGTTAGTGAGTTTATTATTGTAATGGGCTTGGAAAATGGCCTAGCCCAGTTGGAAGCCCAGTTCACAAACATGTGGTATATAAACTTGTTTTGTGATTAGGGTTTGTAACACTAAGAGATTTCTAGAGAGAGAAAGTCTGGAGAGAGATTTCAAATTAGGGTTCTTGAGACAAGATCACAGAGAGAGGTTGCGAGGTTGTGCATGTCTTGAATTGATTGTAAAACGTTTCGTTTGGATAATCAATAGAAGACCGATTAATTGTGAATTGTGTGTTTCTACTCGTTTCTGTGCTATTCCGATCTAGGGGATTCCACACTCTAGATTGGATATACAATTCTGTGAAAATCCGTACGAATAAGGGGACCTACAATTGGTATCAGAGCTTTAGGCTCTTGAAGAAGCTCGGTTCAGAATTGCAGACTGCAGATTCGGGTGGAAGATTGGAAAGATTTCGAAGCTTTAAATTAGGGTTTCGAATTTTTTTTATGTTTGATATAGTTCAGCGAAATCTCTATTTCGTTTGATATTTCTGCGTATTTAATTTAGCTGATTTGCAGGATTTCAGATTAGGTTTGGTTGATTTTGAAGAATATTTGGCTGGACAGATTTGAAGATTCGAAGACTGTTCTTTGTGTTCTTCATAATTTTCGAAAAACTTTGCTGATTTGGTTGTTTGATTTTGCAGAAAATTGATAAGAGATAAGGATAAAATCTTCTGAAATTTTGAAAAGATTTGTTTCTGGAGCATTTGCTGATTTCGGAATAAATCCGCTGACAAACCAGAGGAATTATCTGATCGGCGTATTTAATATCTACAATGGTTGACCAGCAAAGTTAAATCCAAAGACGACTTTGGTAACCGTGTAATTTTCCTCAACGACATTATTACGGTGATCGGCGAAGTTACTTGACTTCGTTTTAGCGAAATTAATAACCAGCGAATTTGGACCGGCATAATTAACCAGTGGCGGGTGGTCCGTAGGACAACCCTTAAGTGCATTAAAAAGATTAAAATCCCATGCTTTACACGTTTAATTGTTTGAACTTGGTAACTACTAGTTGTTTGGACGTGCAGGTGCAAATGGAGCTTAAAAGGGAAGGAATTTGGAGCATCAATGAAAAAATAAAATATTGGAATGGAAGAACTAAGAATATCACATGATAGAGGATGAAATTACGAGAATGTAGGCGAAAACGGTGAAGAAAACGGAGTTGAAACGAAAAAGTTATGCTGAAAACAAGTTTTCAGGTTGAAGCTTGTCGTAAGCTACAGCAAGGGCCGTAGCTTACGGCGCCGACTGACAAAAAATTGTCACCATAAGCCAGTTTTAACCCACCGTAAGCCATTCCAAGCAACCGTAAGCTACGGTGGCCACCGTAGCTTACGGCGCTGACCTGCGTAAATGTGTAACTTCCACCCTTTAATGCGGATTTATGGTGTCTTTTCATGTCCAATCAATCCCATTCGGTTACACAATACTTGGAGACGATTTTTGGCGATTTTTGGAGCTTGAAGACTATCTCTAATCTTGTGGTTCATGTTTTTTCATTTGGGGAAGATTAAGACTTGTTGGATAATGATGTTTCAAGCCAAGAGTGGCTAAATACTTTGTGACTATCTTTGGTTGAAGGTTTGCATGAGACTTTATGTTTAATTTCTTATTTCTAGAATAACAATCTTTTTCTTTATTGAATTTCTTGTTATGGTGTTTGATTGATTGTTAGTAAAGTGTTGATTCTTATGTTAAACTAATTAGAAACCATACGTTCTTGATGCCGTTGGCAATCGAGATATCATGGGTATAGTTAGGTTTGGGTAAGGGTTGATTGATCATCGGGTAACAACCTCACGTTCTAGGAATCTGAGTACTTAGTTCCCTTTCATCACTGCAATTAATCACACATGAACTATGTCTATGTATGTCACACCCCGACCACGTAGAACATACAAAACGTGGCGGAAATGTCGGGGAGTGTTGTAATAGAATTAATTGTTTCAAATCCATGGCAATTGAAGTTTCGTTTTATTAATCAAACATGAAAGTTTACATTGTTTTAAACAAGAACCAAAGAGTACATAACATAAATTAACTAGTTCTTGTCTCAATTTAAGTCACTAAGGCACAGGTCCGCCTAAGTATGTCTTGATAAGTCCTATGCATCATCTCCTGAAAACACATGTGAAAATAGGTACGTCAGCATAAAAATGCCTGTGAGATACATAGGTTTTGTGAAAACAGAATTCATGACTTATGTTTGAGAAAATGTTTAGTCATGAACCTTGTAATTTGCTTTCTCTTGTAAATCATTTGAAAAACGATAAGATCAGATGATATGTATAAATAAGAGAATAATGTATGGTTAAATGAATAACCATGTAAAATGAGTTTGTATAAGATAAGTTGTTTGTAAATCAATGTCTTGTGAAAAGTATGTTATTTGTATAAAATGTTATATGTCTCAAATTGAAATGATTCAAATAACGCTACAATATGTGATACCATACAAACACTTATATATAGGAAGTACCAGCGGCGTATCCACCGTGCTTGTATCATATTACATACGCCTCGTTACTTAAATCACTTACTCAAACCAAACCATCAAGATGAAATGTTTAACAATTGTAGAAATGTTTATGTATAGTCAAATGTCTATTGTCAAATGTAAATCATGTCAACAGATACAACTGGTTCACACGGTTCAATAGTTACAAATGGTTCATATAATCAAAGGGTTACGACGGTTCACATAGTAAAATGGTTACAATGGTTCAAAATGTAGTATAATGTGTTCATATGCTGGATGAGCATATGCAACAGAAATGCAATGTAAAACAATGTACTAAGTATGCACGTAATGGACATACATATCATAAGTGTAATGTAAAACAATGTACTAAGTATGCACACAATGGGCGTACATAGCATGAAATGTATTGTAAAGTGATGTACTAAGTATACACACAATGGGCATACATAGCATAAAATGTATTGTAAAGTGATGTACTAAGTATGCACACAATGGGCATACCTAGCATAAAATGTATTGTAAAGTGATGTACTAAGTATGCACACAATGGGCATACATAGCATAAAACGTATTGAAATCATGTACTATAAGTGTACTAATGAACATAATAAGCATATGATATGAAAACATGGAAAGCATGAAAGTAAAAAGTAGGCACATGTGTTTCACCCCAAAACAGTTTGGAAAACAGTAAAAGAGGGGTCTATGTACTCACTTGAGATTGCTTAGTAGTCCTTGAGTAACAACCAAACAATGCTAGAGATCACGGATATCAAACGGAACCTAATATAGGTAACTACATTAATAAACCGGACCTAAATCGGAAGATCGGATAGAATGAGGGCTCGTAAACCAAATGAGTATGGGAACTCATGTAGTATGGTTTAACAAAGCCTACATACTAAATGAAACCTAGCCTAAGTGCTTACGACCCATTACGACCCGTTTAGGTAGCTTATGCTACTTTAACGCGTCGTTCGCGTAAAATGCGTTCGGAACGCCTAACTAGTCCTATGACAAGTAAAATATGCCTTAACATGTCTAATATTGTTGTCAAATCATTTTAGATGTCAAAAGTTATGTTACATATGTTTAAAATGAATTTTGGCATCAAAGGGGTATTTTGGTAATTTACCTAAGGCATATAAACTACCTATCATACAACTACTTAAACGAAGCGACCATAAGGTATAACCTCAGAATGTTATTCCCTATATACTATGGTCACCTAATGTGCTTGGTCAGATCCTAATGATCGACCAAACGGGTCGGGTTCGAAAGTATAAGCGATTGTTTAGATCGCTTACCTTACGACCCTATATAAGCACTAAACTAAAAGTGACGAGCTAAGCATGTTAAAACATGCTTAACTAAGTTTAAAAAACAGGTTTGGTATCAAAACAAACGGTTTTGATACCCATAAGTAGTTTGGTTACAAAATACGCAAGAATACGCATTCTGGCCGAAACTACGACTCGTCACTGAGCCTTGATAACGTGTTAATCAGTAGGTATAGTCACTAGGGACTATAACCATCATGATCACGCTCACGTTATGAAGTTCAAACGAACTTCGCATCGACCATAAACTGGTCAATGCAGAAAGTCAACATAGTTCGACTTTCGGACTAGAAAAGCGATAAAAGAACGAAGGAACACTTACGAAGGGTCCCCGAATGCTAATCTTGATTCAAGTAGCTCAGGTATGAAACAAAGGTTTCAAATTAGAGCTTCTCAAATCAGATTCTTGTGAGGAATGAGTGAAAATGTGGTGGGTATTTATAGATTTCGGTTCACCGTTAGGATCGTTTCTTGGAGAAAAGGGAATGATCTCGCCCGTACACTTGTCGGAATGTTGTGGTAACTGATATTGCTCCCACCACAAGAGTTGGATACATGGCATTGGCCTTTGGAGGGGTTAAGGGCTGATAACAGCTAAAAAAAATGACTTTTTCTGATCAGAAGGGGCCTCGCGTGACGCCAAGGGGCCTCGCGTCACGCCTAGCCCCCCTTTCTGCAGAATTGTCAGTTTTGGTCCCTGTTGATGTTTAAGCTCATTTCCGACACTTCTAAGGCCCGTCAAGCCAAGTTTAAGGCCCTAAAATGATGCCTAAACATTGTGGACATGAAACATGCTCAAAAATATGCCGGATGTTGGTTCGTTTGGTCGTACGATTGCGATGTTCGGTTAATTACGACGGAATGCGCATAAGCGCGAAAAATGATCCAAATTGCGCGACGAATGGATTTTTCTTATGCCAAAAACTAAAATAAAATATTTTAGTGCTTACATAAATTTTTGGATGTCCGGAGGTATTCAGAACGTAAGTTATGCGCGAAAATGCAAACTTGTGCATTTTTTGACGCTTTTAGTCCCTGAATGACCCAAAAGTTTATTTTAGCACACCGAACCCCTCAAAGCCTGTTTCTAAGCTATATAAAGGATATTTAAGGTGTGTTTAACTTATGGTCATGTTCCGGAATGTTCGTTATAGTTCAAATTGGCATACTTTCGCAGTTTGTCAAGTTTAGTCCCTATAAGCGAATTAACTTGTTTTTGCCATACCAAAGCCTTCAAAACTTATTTCTAAGTTATGTAAAAGTTATTTAAGGTATGTTAAGCCTATTTTACTATTCCAGAGTGTTCGTTGGATTAAACTGGTTATATTTACGCATCAGAGCGCGTATAACTCTCCAGAAAGCGATTTAAAGCTTAAAATCGAACAAGAGTTGATAAGTGCAAACGATACACATATTTTTACAATCCCAAGTATGAAATACAATATTTCATTGGATTGGCATTTGTTTGATGGTTGAAGTGACACAGGTGTCACAGTCTCCCCTACTTTAGGAAATTTCGTCCCGAAATTTATTCGTAGGAGTCTATTTGTGACTTTGTGTCAAATAACCACCAGAGATATGTAAGGCATAATCCTGTCATTTCCTTAATGGACATTCTTCAGAACGAAAATGAACAGACGAAGTCATTTTCCTCAACGAGTATTCTTCAGAAACGGAAATGAAGGAATAAACAAACGGGGATTCATTTCCTCAACGGACAATCTTCAGAAACGTAAAATGAACTTACGGAGTCATTTTCAACGGGTGCTTCATCAAAAATGGAAATGAAAAGGAGAAACAAACGGATATTCATTTCCTCAACGGACAATCTTCAGAAACAAAAAAATGAAATTACGGAGTCATTTTCAACGGGTGCTTCATCAGAAACGGAAATGAAAAGGAGAAACAAACGGATGTTCATTTCCTCAACGGACAATCTTCATAAACGAAAAATGAACTGACGGAGTCATTTTCAACGGGTGCTTCATCAGAAATGGAAATGAAAAGGATAGACAAACGGATATTCATTTCCTCAACGGACAATCTTCAGAAACGAAAAATGAACTTACGGGGTCATTTTCAACGGGTGCTTCATCAGAAATGGAAATGAAAAGGATAGACAAACGGATATTCATTTCCTCAACGGACAATCTTCAGAAACGAAAAATGAACTTACGGGGTCATTTTCAACAGGCGCTTCCTCAGAAATGGAAATGAAAAGGATAATCAAACGGATATTCATTTCCTCAACGGACAATCTTCAGAAACGAAAATGAACAAACGGAGTCATTTTCAATGGGTGCTTCCTCAGAAATGGAAATGAATAGAGTTAACTTCTAGGCCCATGACAAAACTTGTTGTGGTTTCTGTGCACTAAATTCCATAATTATGTATGCATCCATAATTACGTAATTCCTTGCACAGTCCGCACAGTTTATCTTGTAATGTTTAGGGGAAGAAAATCAAACCTGTGATGAGGTTGACTAGACTACCATAGGGTCCTTTTAATTAGATCGACAAATGATCTTTTTAATTAGGCCACCAAGGAGTCCTTTTAGCTATATCATCACATGATGTTCCTAACCAAATTTTTGGATCAATCTATTTAACTAGACCACTCAAGGGGTCTAATTATGGAGTAGTACTTTATAACCCAAGGGACTTAACTACAACGTAGAAGTCCATTAAGGATTTTAGATAACAAAAACTTGGATTACACCAAAAACATAAAAGGGAACACATAAGCACATAATCACATAGTTGCTTAACTCAGTTATTAATTTGTTATTAACTTGTTAGTGATTGAATATGGATATTCAAAGTACACCAGGAAACCAGTCGCTGGACTTCAATGTCCTCTGGGATCTATCTGAAAAGATAGGATGATCTCCCAAAATTCGATTTTTTTTTTCAAAGAAACGTAATATTCGAATTAAGGAACACAAAAATTTTAGGATTTACGGAAATATCCTTAAGTACCCTTATTAAGGATTTATAGTGGTACTTTGGGTATTAGTCTCGTGTTGTAACTTGCGCCTTGTACTTCGTTTTCCTTAGAATAAACGGGTACTTAGGAATTTCGTGGAAACGCAAGAGATCATAGAATGGGAAAATTTTTGGAGGTAGTTTGTTCTTCAAGGAATACGGTTCCTTGATTGTCGGTATTGAAAGGGATATGTTGTTTATACATGCAACCACATAAATACATTGCAATGTAAATAAAAGATTTATTTATAAACAACGATAACAACTATTTCTTGGACCTTGACAACAAAAGAAAATAATACATAAGACGTGATTATTTCTAAACGATGTTGTCTTCTAGTCAGTCAGATGCTCATCCCTGTGCTGGATTTGCATTAGCAAGCTTTGGGCAATTTCTTCGGAAATGACCCATCTCGCCACAGTTGAAGCAAGAACCTGGTAGAAAACGACCTTGAGCAGGATTGTTGCCAGCTTGGTTTGGTGCAGCTGCAGCTGGGCAGACTCTTGCTGTATGGCCTATAAGTCCACAAGTTTGGCATTTGCGGCACTTTACATTGGCATGATGATGGAGGCTACATTGGTTGCACAAGGGTGCAGTTCCATTGTTTGGCTTCTTAGCAGGGGGTTGAGCTGGTTGGTTGGGGATGGCTTGATCATTGTGAGTAACCATGGCGAAGTTCTGAGAAGCCTTTCGCTTCTTTGACTTCTTAGGGGATCCAGTCTGTTCATCCATGGTCTTTGATTCCTCGATTGGGTTCGATTCCTCGACCGGTTTCTTGTCACCTTTTCGGAAAAGTTTACCTTTCCTGATCTTTGATTCAGTCAAGGTTGCAGATAGCTCAATGGCCTGTCTAACTGTAGTAGGGTTGCTACCAGTCACAATGTCTTGTATTGAGTCAGGGAGGCCATCAATGTACTTTTTGATTGCCTTATCCAAAGGCGTGACCATGTTTGGGCATAACAGACTTAACTCCTCATAGCGGTCCGTGTTGGCTCGATGCTCACCGCTATCTTGCGTAAGATTGTCAAATTCCCTTTCCAAAGCCCTGATTTCGTGACGAGGACAGAATTCCTTCATCATAAGGGCCTTAAGTTCAGCCCATGTCTGTGCTAGAGCAACTTCTGCACCACGATCTCTCATAACCCCGTTCCACCACGTAAGGGCCCTCTTCTGGAACACACTCGAAGAAAACTTGACCTTGCGATTGTCAGGACACTGCACGTGGCAGAAAGTATTCTCAATGCTCTCGAACCATTGAAGAAGCCCAGTCGCTCCCTCAGAACCACTAAACTTGAGTGGTTTAGCCGAGTTAAAACTCTTGAAATTGCATGGACCATTGTTGTTGTTGGCTTGGTTCCATTGAGCAAAGAGGTTTGGGAATTGAGCAGCCATTTGCTGCGCAATGATTTCTGCCAGTTCGGCAGTCGCTATCTGGTTTTCGCGTCGAGGAGGCATTCTAAAAGAGAAACAAGAAAGAAAACAAATGAAATGGCATTGGATAAGAATAGGATGTTACAATTACCGACCAAAATCATGGTTGATGGTCATTTGTTTGAACCACGAAGCAAACAAACAACACAAAGGCTGAATCAAAGCAAATAGATCCTCATAGTGTATCGCGAAGACATGCTCGCCTATAAGTGGACACTCACCCCAAGAGTTCCCAGGTAAGAGTGACTGGTCTGATTATGTGGATTTGTACGAACACTCTAGCCTTAGACAGAAAACTCAGGGTACGGGCATTCACTCTTCCAGTTTGCACGTGTTCACACTATTTAGGACCCAAAACTTTTACGAGGTTTTGAAAACTCAAAGGGGTTCAAAACCTTACAATAGAGGGTTCAAAACCTAGTAATCAATCATCCTAGAACAGATGATTAGTTTTCAAAGCGGTTTTGAAATTTATGTTCTTGTTGTGGTCGTCGCCTAAGGATAGGTGACGGTATTGTTTTATGACTAAATGCAAGTAAACTCGCATTAGGGTCCTAGGAAGGTTATAGTCTAGGTCAAAGCATTACTAATAACCTAATTCCCTATAACCATTGGCTCTGATACCATCTTTTCTGTCACACCCCGACCACGTAGAACATACAAAACGTGGCGAAAATGTCGGGGAGTGTTGTAACATAATTAATTGTTTCAAATCCATGGCAATTGAAGTTTCGTTTTATTAATCAAACATGAAAGTTTACATTGTTTTAAACAAGAACCAAAGAATACATAACATAAATTAACTAGTTCTTGTCTCGATTTAAGTCACTAAGGCACAGGTCCGCCTAAGTATGTCTTGATAAGTCCTATGCATCATCTCCTGAAAACACATGTGAAAATAGGTACGTCAGCATAAAAATGCCTGTGAGATACATAGGTTTTGTGAAAACAGAATTCATGACTTATGTTTGAGAAAATGTTTAGTCATGAACCTTGTAATTTTCTTTGTCTTGTAAATCATTTGAAAAACGATAAGATCAGATGATATGTATAAATAAGAGAATAATGTATGGTTAAATGAATAACCATGTAAAATGAGTTTGTATAAAATAAGTTGTTTGTAAATCAATGTCTTGTGAAAAGTATGTTATTTGTATAAAATGTTATATGTCTCAAATTGAAATGATTCAAATAACTCTACAATATGTGATACCATACAAACACTTATATATAGGAAGTACCAGCGGCGTATCCACCGTGCTTGTATCATATTACATACGCCTCGTTACTTAAATCACTTACTCAAACCAAACCATCAAGATGAAATGTTTAACAATTGTAGAAATGTTTATGTATAGTCAAATGTCTATTGTCAAATGTAAATCATGTCAACAGATACAACTGGTTCACACGGTTCAATAGTTACAAACGGTTCATATAATCAAAGGGTTATGACGGTTCACATAGTAAAATGGTTACAACGGTTCAAAATGTAGTATAATGTGTTCATATGCTGGATGAGCATATGCAACA
>JARYGA010038529.1:0-21008 GCA_030545235.1 Helianthus tuberosus
AGGGAGTGGTCACTAGGGAGTGGTAAACTTATTTCCTAGCCAATAATGTTATACGATGTGACCAAACCACATGAACATAGATTATGTGTCATATTTATCCGTTGCAATTTTATAGTATTTATTTGCCATGTTTCAATATAAAATATTATAAGCAGATTTAATTTTAATTTAAATATATGATAAACGAAAACACAGATTTAAATATTTGATAGTGTAAACACAGATTTAAATATTTGAGAATATAAATTAATTTATTTGCCATGTTTCAATATAAAATATTATAAGCAGATTTAGTTTAAATTTGATAAAAACCAAAGAGTAATAGGGATAAACTGAATTCTCATTGTTTCATTACAATATATAGATAAACAAAACTGTAAACCCTAAAGCCCATAAGTAATGGGTTGGACCTAAAATGTCTGGTTTATAACACTCCCCCTCAGACATTTAGAATTACACACAGTTTAACAACATACTTCAGGATGATGTTAAATAGGTACTTCAGGACCTGAATAAATAAACTGATACTACTGGATCAGCTATGCTGCCTCATTAAAAACCTTACTAAGAAAACCCAGTGGGACAAAACTTAGTTAAGGGAAAAAGAGTACAGCGTGCATAATTCTCCCCCTGAATTCAACAAACATCTTTCAATCTACGAAGACCGATCTTGTGTGATAGCTGCTCGAAACTGCTTCTGGGTAAAGATTTCGTGAACAGGTCAGCTAGATTTTCGCTTGACTTAATCTGGCGAACATCAATTTCCCCTTCCTTTTGCAAGTCATATGTTGAGAAAAATTTTGGTGAGATGTGCTTTGTTCGATCACCCTTGATATAACCTTCTCTGATATGAGCTATGCAAGCAGCATTGTCTTCATAAATAATTGTCGGCTCCTTCTTGATCTGTTCTAATCCGCATGCTTCTTGTATGTGATTAATCATTGATCTCAACCACACGCATTCTTGACCAGCATCATATAGTGCTATCAATTCGGCATGATTTGATGATGTTGCTGTAAGTGTTTGCTTAGTTGACTTCCAAGAAATTGCTGTGCCGCCGTATGTGAATACATAACCTGTCTGAGATTTTGCTTTATGAGGATCTGATAGATATCCGGCATCAGCATACCCAACAAGCTGGGACTTTTGATCTTTCTGATAGAAAAGACCTAAATCTTGTATCCCGCAAATATACCGGAATATATGTTTTACACCATTCCAGTGTCTACGTGTTGGATTCGAACTGTATCTCGCTAGCACATGTACTGCAAATGCAATGTCAGGTCTTGTATTATTTGCGAGATACATAAGGGCACCGATCGCGCTTAAGTATGGTACTTCTGGACCAAGTACTTCTTCGCCTTCTTCTTGAGGGCGATAAGGATCCTTGTGTGGATCTAGCGGTCGGACAACCATAGGTACGCTAAACGGATGTGCTTTGTCCATATTGAAACGTACTAACATCTTCTGGATGTAGTTTGATTGATGGACAAATGTGCCATTGCACATATATTCAAATTGTAGTCCGATACATAATTTCGTCATACCAAGATCTTTCATTTCAAATTCCTTCTTTAGAAGCTGAGCAGCTTTCTCTATCTCTTCAGGAGATCCGATGATGTTGATATCATCAACATAGACTACTATTATAGTGAAATTTGAGAGTGATCTTTTTATAAAAAAAAACACATGGACTGATTACATCAGATTTGTATCCTTCTTTTTCGAGATATTCACTAAGTCGATTATACCACATACGACCAGATTGTTTGAGACCATATAAAGATCTCTGGAGCTTTATAGAACACATATCTCTAGGTGTTGATTTTAATGCTTCAGGCAATTTTAATCCTTTAGGGATTTTCATGTAGATGTCATTTTCAAGTGTCCCGTATAAGTATGCGGTGACGACATCCATTAGTCTCATATGAAGTCCTTCAGAGATTGTGAGGCCGATTAGGAACCTAAGGGTTATCGCATCCACTACAGGGGAATACGTTTCCTCATAATCAACTCCTGGGATTTGGGAAAACCCTTGTGCTACAAGTCGAGCCTTATATCGTACAAACTCATTCTTTTCATTTCTCTTTATTGCAAACACCCATTTACAACCTACTGGTTTGACGTCTATGGGCGTTCGGACTACAGGTCCGAAAACATGTCGCTTTTCGAGCGAATTTAATTCGGCATTTATGGCTTCTTGCCATCTTGGCCAATCATTTCTGTGCATGCACTCTTCTAAAGTTTTAGGTACATAATCATTTTCATTGATTACATCCGTTGCTATAGCATATGCAAATATATCATCAACATGTGTTTTATTCCGGTTCCACATTGTACTATCTTGTACATAATTAATAGAGATCTCATTTTCGTTCGGTACCGGTGTTTCTTCTGAAACTTCATTTTCCTCTGGAATTATAGTTGTCTCTTCTGGGACATTTACCTCTACTGGGGTTTCATTTATAATCTTTTGTGAGTTTTCACCAACTGCATTACTTTGCTCTTTTCGTTTTCGTGGGTTTTTGTCTTTGGAAACTGTAACAACCCGCACTTTCGTGCGTTGTTACTACTCGATATACTCGTTACGCCTAGCACCAGAGATTCGGATCATAATGTAACTATATCGCATACATCGCTATTCGAAGGATAAACCGCATATTTTCGCAATATATTATCACTACATCACATCACGAACACTAACACTCACGATGACACTGAGTGAGGACCTATTCTACCCTCCTCGGTGGCCGTGATGTGTCGAAACGCAGACAATTAACGCTAACAAAGACTCTCGGGTGAGTGCTATAGCTCCAGTCGTTGTGACGATGATGACAATATGAGTAAGTGGTACCCTGTCAGTCATTGTGGCACAACACGCAATAACGTTCACGATGACATCAAGAAAGGACCTATACTACCCTCCTTGATGGCTGTGAAACGTCGCTAATAATCGCACACTCGAATCGAAAACCAATTGTTATATCGAAACTTTGAAATATGGATACGTAAATACGACCTGTAGTGATATATATACATATATAATAATAATATAAATTAAATATAGAAAGCACGTACTTCAAAAACTATCGCAACGCTCAAAAACGGAAAAATCCATCGCGCCGGAATGGCCATCCGAACGGATGGGCCATCCGACCCAAAACCACTCCAGCTTGCCTTTTTGCCTATAAATAGCCTATCACATCACTGTTCAAGTGATGTGACAGCTCCCACTCGACCAAGCACGCTCTAGGACCCTTCTCTCTCGATTCCTCGTGATTCCGGTATGATTTCAACCTAAAAACTTGTACTTCTACGACCTAAACTCAATTCTACATCATTCTGTCTTTCAAAACTCAATTTCTAACCGTGAAATCTACTGATTTGAGGTGTTTTAAGGTGATGTCACCAAGAGTTCATATGAACTTTAAGTTGTAACCTCATCCCACCATAAACGACTCAGATCTGGGTGACTTCCACATATTTTTTGTTAACAAATCTCACCTAAATCTATGTATTTAACCAAGGAACTGTGCGATTTCGAGTTAACCATGAGAAACCATCAAGAACGGCCAGTTCTGATGGAACGGGGTGGTTCCCGGCCGTTAGAACGGGTCAGAACTGATAGAATTTCAATTGTTAATGCGAAAATACACTGTCCCAGTAAAACCACACGTACTTCTTCCGAAAACACTCGAAAATCGCTAATCAGAACGCAAAAACAGACATGTTATCTGACCAGATAACATGTCATCCGAACGGACCACATGCCATCCGATCGGATAGCATGTCATCCGATCGGATAACATGTCATCTGATAGGATAGCATGTCATCCGACCGGATGACTGTCATCCGACCGGATGACTGTCATCCGAACCAAGTGCATGTCATCCGATCCAAGCACAGGTCATCCGATCGAATAGCCTGTCATCCGACCGGATGACAGCCATCCGACCCAGATCCATATGTCATCCGATCGGATGAGCCCATCCGAACGGATGAGCACCATCCGACCAGATAACTGACCTTTCGATGCTATTCTCGCTTAACCGTACATCGTTTACTATATCCTTCAATGATTAACGCAGACGTACTCGCAACCGACCCAATCAAGTTGTATTCTCGCTAAATGCGCATTGTGAGTATACTTGAACCCTTTTTAATCGCATTTTGGGTGTAACATACGTTTATAACAAATCGAACTTATAAAACGAATTATTAAATCAATCGAATTATCACTTGCGAATGACTGTTATGCATAGATATACGTGATGCTAGTTGCATATGTGCTAGGGCTTATACTCGCGACGTCCCACCATGACTAGTATAGTACTATTGCGCCCGACGGGGTCTAGTTTGCCATCGCATATTCGAGCATCGAGGACTTAGTTGGTAGTATCAGCTTTGTGAGTATATATGTCATGTGTTGCGTTTATGCATGTGGAAATTTGCTACATGTTTTAATCTATTATGCTATACCTACCAAACCTGTATACTCGCCAATACTTTTGTATTGACAAATATTTTAACGTATGTTGCAGGTTAGATCGCAGACTATATCAAATCATGCTAGGAAGTCTAGAAACTCAACTAAAATCTAGGTTGTCGGATTTGTATTGTTCGAGAGGACAAGAAATCTGTGATAACTTATGTGATTGTGTTATTTGTTAGTATGGGATAACGAATGTATTAAATATTATCGCAATATAGTTGTTATAGATTCTCTTGAGCAATCTGATTCGCCTAGTGCCGCGCCCCGATGATTCCGCCATCGGTTGGGGTGTGACAGATTGGTATCAGAGCCATAACTATAGGGAATTAGGCCAGACTCGACCTAGTCCGGGTCGACGTCTTAGAAATTGACCTAGTCTATAGTCTAAGCACCAACAGGCCGACTCGTACGAACCAGTAGGGTTTGTATCGGGCCTACTTGATACTCTCGATCGAAATTGCTAAAAGTTACAACTTTGTGTGAACACCGCGTACTACAGCTTCACACGAAGAAGCATTTCCTAAGGCTGAAATACTACTTAGCCTTTCCTAAGGCTGGCACAATACACATGTTTCGAAAATACTCGCATAACAAAACCGAGTGATCCAGTCGAGATCAGGTGTGGAAACCAAGAACTCTCGACGAGATCGCTCACTCAGCGCATTTTCTAGCACGAGAACCTTTCATCGAGTTAGGAGTGACATCCACATCTCGACGAAAGTCTCCATTTAGAAATCTAGTGGAACTCACGAATTTATTCGAAGAGCATAACCACAATTAGGAACGAAACTGTTAAGTCAGGGGTAAAACCCGTACCTTAATAAGCCGTTCCACTCTCTATAAATTGGTTTTCAAAAGCTCACACCAAGTACTCGACTATCGCGATGACTCGAGCCACGCAATGACTAGGAAGACGAACGCCAGGAGCTGCATCCCAGTGTAAGCATGAAGTCTTCTAGGGCAACGCGCGTGCACGAACTTGTCAAGTGTAGTTGGGTTACCTTGGGCAGTCGACGCCTAAACACCCAAGGCACTCTATCATACGAACCACCCATTTTACAAATGGTTAGAACTTATTTACGTTTTGAAACTTTACGCTTTATTGATTTCTCAATTTAACGATTTTCACTCCCTGCTTTATAAACGCACAAATCGCACAGCCATCGCAATCTAAAACGAAACCCGAATGTTCGCAACAAAAACTAATGCATAATCTATCGCCTTCGCTCTCGCTTTCTCACCTCAACGCGTCCTCACATATTCTAAATCAACCTGTATGTATATGATTACAAACTGCAATTATATAAGTATATAAATACGTATAAACAAACAAGTCATTATGTGAGAACTTAGGGATTTCGTGTCTCCGATGTGATTCGCATTACTATTATACTATCACATCAAGTTTTGAACGCACTCAATCGCATCGTAAACCTCAAAAATCATTATGATTGAATCTCATTCCAAGTCTCTTCTTGTCTAGATGCCTTCCAACGACTCTACCTCGGGGCGAACAGCTAGGAGATGAGCCAAACGAAGCGTCGATAAGAGGATTACATCACTTGTGACCAAGGAAGTGGTCAAGCTTATTCCTCAAATTGCCGCTCGAGTGCACTCTCTCAGCAACTCTCGAGCCTCGGAAGACTCCAAGACGGAAGCGCCGCAATCTACTTTTCTTTACAAACACTTCAAAGCCTGTGACCCGATGGAATTCACGGGTGAAGGAGGTGCGACTCAACTACTCCAGTGGTTCGATTCTATCGAAGTTACCCTTCGTCAAAGTGGGTGTCCCGATAGTTTCCATACTACTTGCGCTACTGGAGTATTTCAATCACGAGCACTAGACTGGTGGACCGCCGAACGTAACAAACGTGGAATCTCTGCAGCTTACGCTCTCTCTTGGGATGAGCTGAAAGAGCTCATGAAGAAAGAGTATTGTCCTCCTCACGAAATTCAGAAGCTGGAAAACGAATTCTGGAAAATCAAGCAAGTCGAAAGTGACAACGCTGGTTACACCACAAGGTTCAAACGGCTTAGCATAATCTGCCCAAGTCAAGTTAGCACTTCAGAAAAGGCCATTTCGAAGTACATTCGCGGCTTGCCTGAGTGTGTGGGTGATTTTGTCAAAGCTGCAAGACCTGCTACCATCGAAGAAACCTACCGCTTAGCCGCAGAAATCAACAACAAACAACTCAGGGAAGGGTTCTTCTCAAAGAATCCTGTCAAGCAAGCTTATCAAGCAATCGCCATTAATTCCTCAGGCGATCCTGTTGACGATTCACTTGACAAATCTGCTAACGATTCTTCTGACGAGTCTGCTGACGATTCTTCTGACAAATCTGCCGACGAATCTTCCGACAACTCGATCAAGGATTCTGCAAGTGAGTCCTTAGACGAATCCTCCAACGACGACACCTCTTCGCAAGACACCGACAAACCTAGCCGCAAACGAAAGATTTCAAGCCCGAGCTCATCAACAACCGAACTGCTGCAACCGAAACCTCTTCGAACAGTTCCGATGTTTCCAAAACGAGCCTACACTGGAGCTCATCCTCAGTGTTACTCGTGTACCTATCATCATCCAGTTGGGGCTGACTGTCGCTATTGCAATAACTGCAATCGTTACGGTCACTTCACCCGCAACTGCCGCATCGAACCGCGAACTTGAGTACAACAACAACAGCTCCAGCAAAGGTCTTCAGCATCAAACATCTAGCAAGCGTAGGATAAAGTTGTAATGATACGATTTTCGACGTTAATTTCTAAGTTTTGAACCTACTCTATTACTCGATGTTGCCACTATGCGTAACATTTGCTCTCGTTTTCGTTTTCTCTCTCACACTCTAGTCATCACACCTAGACTAGATTCACACACATACAATCTACTATATCACGATATTGTGTTTTACCCTCACTACACTCTTAGAACGAGGTACGATAAACGTGCAAGGAACGACTAATCACGGGTGCACACGGGATTATTTGGGTCAGTGCACGGAGATCGTAGTAAATTCTAAGGTGCCATAAGCGTTACGATGAAGTATGACACCAAACCACGGGATCTAAGTAGTAGGGGTCAAGTAAGGTGTGCTTTACCATACTACCGAAGTTCTGTGAAGAAAGTGCCACGTGGAGTTGAACGCTATTAGACCTATTATACTATTGTGATTATTTTCAACACACTACACTCAAATCGCAAGGCGTAACAAACCGTATCATCGCGAGACTTGTCGTAAGTCTGCAAACGCAGTGCAATCGCTTCATCGATGGACTCTGGGGAGTCTACCTCGCAGGGCAATTGCATCGACGCAAGACTGGTCGAAAGTCTGTCGCAACAAATCTCATCAAGTACATAAACGCTCATGATATTGTTGAGTGAGGACCTATTCTACCCTCCTCAATAGCCGTGATGCGACGCAACGTAACGTTAAGCTTATTCGAAACGAAACTCGTCTAATCGCAATCGCTTATCATGTGTATCTCGCAATCTTTATCTCCTATTGTGTGAACCTCTATCGCTTATTATGTGGATCTATATCGCTTGCTGTGTATCAATCTATCGTTATCGCCTACCGTTATTTGTGACATTTGTGTTAAGTTAGCACACATGACCTCGCTTCACGAGATGAAGCTCATATGGTTAAAGCAAGGTGTTTTAGTCATATCAGCGGGCTTTCGTGGAAAAAAAGGCCATGAGGGGTCTGATATTAGTTAAACTCTGTGGTGTTAATCAATCAAAACGAACCGCAAAAACCGCGCATACCTCCATCGCTTGCAACGCAACAACTGCCGCTTATCGTAGTTCAATTATCGACGCCGTCATTGCTAGCGTTGTGTTTGTGTTATTCGTTTAATCACCTAATCGCTTATCGCTCATCGTGTATAGTCTATCGCTTATCGTGTATAGCCTATCGCTTATTCGCTCGTTTGGTGTTCATTACAGTCTGTGTGATATTAGTACGCGTGACGTCGTTTCACGAGGCAAAACTAACCTGGTTAAACGTAGTGTTTCACCATGTTAGCAAACTCTCGTGGAAACGTGCCATGCGGGTTCAATGTGGAATCTAATCGACATCGCGCAAATCGCTTATCGTCTACCGCTCGACGCCTATCCAGACCCGACACATAAGCGTTTCGCGTCATTAGGCTACTCGCGCACGCTGTTGTAGCTATGTTCGCAATAGACTCGCCGGCTTAACCTATTCGATCCTATCTTATACTCGGTCTAACTTTCTATCGATTGGGCCGAGTAAGCGCAATTCTATCCATGTCGTATCGGCGCACATGACACCGCCTCACGAAACGGAAGTAATATGGGAGAAACATGGTGGATACGCCGCAGGTACTTCCTATATATAAGTGTTTTAAACATATTAACAAACTTTCGTGGGAAAGTGCCAAGTGGGGCTCGGTGATTAACTGCCTTTTGTACTATTAAAACTTATTTTTATAAAATTTTGATTTAAAACCGGTGGACAAGTGAAATTTTCTCACGACGTGGAGATAACATCGAATCAGCTTAACTCCATGTCCAAGAAAAGCTTCATAAGCCCAGTTTTCCATAAAGCTTTTACAACATCAAAATGAAATCCTTCTTAAGACATTGGTTCGACATCGAGTTCAGCTTGAACCCATGCCATAGGAGAGTTTTCGTAACCCCCGTTTTCATCTTCGAATTCCTTAAAATGTTTAAAACCTAAACTTCCTGGCAGCATTGGTTAACATCGACTCAGTTGACCTTATGTTAAAAGGAAATTTTTTGAGAATTCCATCCAAAATTCCTTTTGAATACCCAAAATGAATGCTTCTTGTAACGTTGGTTAACGGTTGACTCAGTTAATTCTACGCCATGAGAAACCTTTTCAAAACCTTTAAAATTGCAATCGCATCGAACTAACGGATTCTTCGCGAAACGAGGTCCTTTGGAACGCCAACTCGTGGGATATTACCCTTGTCATTTACGTCGCCATCTCGCTATCGCAATCGATCTCTCGTATTCGAAGCACTCTCGTTTGTCAACTCTCGGTCAAATCACTCGCTGTATTGCTACTTATACAAAGATCAACTCTCAGAAGTCTACCTGTTGGATTAATTTCGGGATGAAATTTCCTAAAGTAGGGGAGACTGTAACAACCCACACTTTCGTGCGTTGTTACTACTCGATATACTCGTTACGCCTAGCACTGGAGATTCGGATCATAATGTAACTATATCGCATACATCGCTATTCGAAGGATAAACCGCATATTTTCGCAATATATTATCACTACATCACATCACATCACATCACGAACACTAACACTCACGATGACACTGAGTGAGGACCTATTCTACCCTCCTCGGTGGCCGTGATGTGTCGAAACGCAGACAATTAACGCTAACAAAGACTCTCAGGTGAGTGCTATAGCTCCAGTCGTCGTGACGATGATGACAATACGAGTAAGTGGTACCCTGTCAGTCATTGTGGCACAACACGCAATAACGTTCACGATGACATCAAGAAAGGACCTATACTACCCTCCTTGATAACTGTGAAACGTCGCTAATAATCGCACACTCGAATCAAAACCGATTGTTATATCGAAACTTTGAAATATGGATACGTAAATATGACCCGTGGTGATATATATACATATATAATAATAATATAAATTAACTATAGAAAGCGCGTACTTCAAAAACTATCGCAACGCTCAAAAACGGAAAAATCCATCGTGCCGGAGTGGCCCTCCGGACGGACAGCCTCATCCGAACGGACAGGCCATCCGAACGGATGGGCCATCCGACCCAAAACCACTCCAGATTGCCTTTTTGCCTATAAATAGCCTATCACATCACTGTTCAAGTGATGTGACAGCTCCCACTCGACCAAGCACGCTCTAGGACCCTTCTCTCTCAATTCCTCGCGATTCCGGTATGATTTCAACCTAAAAACTTGTACTTCTACGACCTAAACTCAATTCTACATCATTCTGTCTTTCAAAACTCAAATTCTAACCGTGAAATCTACTGATTTGAGGTGTTTTAAGGTGACGTCACCAAGAGTTCATATGAACTTTAAGTTATAACCTCATCCCACCATAAACGACTCAGATCTGGGTGATTTCCACATATTTTTTGTTAACAAATCTCACCTAAATCTATGTATTTAACCAAGGAACTGTGCGGTTTCGAGTTAACCATGAGAAACCGTCAAGAACGGCCAAATTTGATGGAACGGGGTGGTTCCCGGCCGTTAGAACGGGTCGGAACTGATAGAATTTCAATTGTTAATGCGAAAATACACTGTCCCAGTAAAACCACACGTACTTCTTCTGAAAACACTCGAAAATCGCTAATCGGAATGCAAAAACAGACGTGTTATCCGACCAGATAACATGTCATCCGAACGGACCACATGCCATCCGATCGGATAGCATGTCATCCGATCGGATAGCATGTCATCCGACCGGATGACTGTCATCCGAACCAAGTGCATGCCATCCGAACCAAGTGTATGTCATCCAATCCAAGCACAGGTCATCCGATCGGATAGCCTGTCATCCGACCGGATGACAGCCATCCGACCCAGATCCATATGTCATCCGATCGGATGAGCCCATCCGAACGGATGAGCACCATCCGACCATATAACTGACCTTTCGATGCTATTCTCGCTTAACCGTACATCGTTTACTATATCCTTCAATAATTAACGCAGACGTACTCGCAACCGACCCAATCAAGTTGTATTCTCGCTAAATGCGCACTGTGAGTATACTTGAACCCTTTTTTATCGCATTTTGGGTGTAACATACGTTTATAACAAATCGAACTTATAAAACGAATTATTAAATCAATCGAATTATCACTTGCGAATGACTGTTATGCATAGATATACGTGATGCTAGTTGCATATGTGCTAGGGCTTATACTCGCGACGTCCCACCATGACTAGTATAGTACTATTGCGCCCGACGGGGTCTAGTTTGCCATCGCATATTCGAGCATTGAGGACTTAGTTGGTAGTATCAGCTTTGTGAGTATATATGTCATGTGTTGCGTTTATGCATGTGGAAATTCGCTACACGTTTTAATCTATTATGCTATACCTACCAAACCTGTATACTCGCCAATACTTTTGTATTGACAAATATTTTAACGTATGTTGCAGGTTAGATCGCAGACTATATCAAATCAAGCTAGGAAGTCTAGAAACTCAACTAAAATCTAGGTTGTCGGATTTGTATTGTTCGAGAGGACAAGAAATCTGTGATAACTTATGTGATTGTGTTATTTGTTAGTATAGGATAACGAATGTATTAAATATTATCGCAATATAGTTGTTATGGATTCTCTTGAGCAATCTGATTCGCCTAGTGCCGTGCCTCGATGATTCAGCCATCGGTTGGGGTGTGACAGAACCGATTGGTCTCCCACGCTTTCGTTGTATAGTAATCACTTCTGGGATTACTTCAATTCGAGCAGGTGCATTTGATGCTGGTACATGTGACCTTGTCACTCTATTCGTGTCTGTGAATGCATCTGGTAATTCATTCGTTATTCTTTGCAAATGTATGATCTTTTGGACTTCATATTCACATTGACCACTTCGGGGGTCGAGATTTGATAGCGATGATGCATTCGATGTTATTTCTTGCGTTACCAGTCTTTCTTTGTCCTTATCTCCCCCTAAGACTGGGAACATTGTTTCATCAAAATGACAGTCAACATACCGTGCTGTAAACATATCTCCCGTCATTGGTTCTAAATATTTAATTATGGACGGGGAGTTAAAACCAATATAGATTCCCAGTCTTCTTTGGGGTCCCATTGTAGTACGTTGTGGTGGCGGTATTGGTACATATACCGCACAACCAAAAATTCTAAGGTGGGACAAACTTGGTTCTCGTCCGGAGACCAGTTGCAATGGGGAGTATTCATGATCAGCAGTTGGTCTCAATCTAATCAGTGCAGCGGCATGTAAAATAGCATGACCCCACACAGAAGATGGTAATTTACATCTCATTAAGAGTGGTCTAGCGATTATTTGTAATCGTTTAATCAGAGATTCAGCTAAACCGTTTTGTGTGTGAACATGAGGTACTGAATGTTCAACATTGATCCCAATTGACATACAATAGTCATTAAAAGCTTGAGATGTGAATTCTCCTGCATTATCCATCCGGATGTTTCTAATTTGATTATCGGGGAAATTGGCTCTCAATTGTATGATTTGAGCTAAAAGTCAGGCAAATGCTACATTTCGAGTAGCTAAAAGACTCACATGTGACCACCTTGAGGATGCGTCTATTAAGACCAAGAAATAGCGGAATGGTCCACACGGAGGATGAATAGGCCCACAAATATCCCCTTGGATTCTTTCTAAAAATGATGGGATTTCATGTATCAATTTAGTTTGTGAGGGCCGAGTTATAAGTTTGCCCAGAGAGCATGATGCACATGATAAGTCTTGTGGTAGCAAAACTTTTAAGTTTTTGAGAGGGTGCCCGGTTGCACTTTTGATTATTCGTCTCATCATTATGCTACCAGGGTGACCTAGATGGTCATGCCATATATTGAATGTATCTTTATCTAACAGCTTTTGGTTACTCACCATGTATGATTCGATAGGATTGATATTAGTACAATATAATCCAGAGGATAAGGCTTCTAATTGTTCAACAATTGTTTCTTTGCCATTTTTGTTTGAAGTAATTTGAAGATATTCGATATTATGTTCAGATATTGTTTTTAGGTGGTAACCGTTTTTCCGAATATCTTTAAAGCTAAGTAAATTTCTTCTGGATTTACTTGAATATAATGCATTATCAATAGTTAGTTGGGTACCCGAAGATAATATTATGTGTGCTCTGCCGGAGCCTTCGATAAGGTTACTGACACCAGATATAGTACTAATCGGTGTCTCTGCCGGAGACAACTCAAAGAAAAATTTCATATCTTTGAGAATAGTGTTAGTACTACCGCTGTCTATCAGACATTCATCACCAATAATAGCTCTGCTGGAGCTGGTATACATATTTCTTCTGGAAATAATAAAACACGTTAAGTATAAGAAATTGCATGTTTGAGTATGATAAAAACATCATGCAACTATAAATCAAACATCACTAGGTTTTAAATAAAACCATACCAATAGTTCAAAACATAAAATACCACAAGAGTTGAAATAAAATCCAAACATCACATAATACGCATTTAATGATTTTGTAGTATGAGCTTGTTGTTTTGTTCCGCGACCAACAAACATGATATGAGCTCAGAATATTTTGTAAAATTACGTTCCCTGTACTGCTGCGCCAGGAGCATGTTGGATAAATGGAACGTTGAGATAGTTTGCTCAATCATGTCTTTGTCGGTGATTTGTTCACCACATAATTTAAGCTCAGAGGTGATGCGAAGAAGGGCAGTCCTATGGTCTCCTAGCCTTAAATGAACCCACTTGTAGCGAGTTTTAGAGAGTAAGACCAACTTCAGGTGGTCAAATATATATTATAAAGTTATCATTTTAGGGACATATATCATAACCATAATATTAATAATATATTTATAACACTCCCCCTTGGTTATAACATATCAAATTCAGTTTACCCTTCAAGGGTTTCTCTACTTCCCCTTATCAATGTAGTAATCACTTCCAGAATATACATATTTAATGTTAATATTAAATATTAATATTACACCACATTGTCCAACTTATCAAATCTTATATTCATTAAAACCACTCTTATAAATAATATTACAGTTAGGGGATAACATATACACATTGTGGGAAAAATATTATATTTTATATGCGGTGGTATACTTATGTTTTAGGGAGTGTTATTCAGACATATATTAAACACTTCTTTTAAAATATCTAAAGTCATAACCTCAATGTATGCATACTTATGTGGTAATAATTGGATAATGTACATTGGTCTTGTATTATCCTTCATAGTATATAAAATGTCTGGTACGTATATTTAATATATGTGTATGTGGGTGATTAGTCTCAATGTGTGTAGAGTCATGTATGCATACTTATGTTATATCGAGTTTATGAAGGATTTCTCGGTGCCGCTTTTGCACTCGTCTTCTCATGTATGGGGGATTGGGGGCTGCATACAGTACGGCGAAGAGTGGTGTAGGCGTGACAACTATGTGAGTTATGAGGCCTGATGAAAGAGAGTACCGTCGGCAAACCGCTCCAAACCACCGGATCGCACAATTGGTATTAGAGCTACGGATGCTCTGCGTGTAATAGTTTGCGAATCGAACGAGTTTCGAATGATTCCGATCAAGTTTCAATCCGATTCGGTGAATTTTTAGATTGTTTCGATTGTGTTATGATGTGTTTCAAACAATTTTAGATCTGATTAGGCTTGTTTCAGTTTGAATCATATACATATCAGATCTGATACATTGTTTTCGGATTGGTTTTCACAGATAAAATCGACTAAAAACTGAATCGGATTGGTTTTGACTACTTTCGGATCATGATTTGAACATTCTGATTGATTTCAATCTGTGTTGATAAATTTTGTTAAGTTCGTACTGTTATCAATCGAATTTCGATTTGATTCGGTGTGATTGGAAACAAGTTTTAGTAAGTTTTGGACAGTTTAGATCTGAATATGAGAATTAAGCTCTTAAAATTTTCGAAACTTTACATCAATTTTGGCTGGATTTAAATTGATTAGTTCTTGTGATATAATCTGTGTTGGTTAAAAAAAACAAATCTGAATCTGATCGCATGTGTTGTTCAGATTAAAAACGAAACTGAGTCTGAATTGTTTTTGTGAATTTCGATTAAAGTTTCGAACTGAATTGAATCAATTTAGGACTGTCTTGTGTGCTGATAACGTGATAAAAACCAAAGAGTAATAGGGATAAACTGAATTCTCATTGTTTCATTACAATATATAGATAAACAAAACTGTAAACCCTAAAGCCCATAAGTAATGGGTTGGGCCTAAAATGTCTGGTTTATAACAAAATTTAAATATTTGATAAACAAAAACACAATTTCACACCGTTTATCTTGTAATTGGTTTTGTTAATCTTTTGTTTGACTTTGTCCACTTTATATTTTCACTCTACCGATTTGGCTTTTCTTTTTATCGATTTTATAATATCAGTAGGATCACGTGATCTAACGAAAAAACACAGATACTTTTAGGGTGTGTATTATTCGGTTGGTTTGATTATAGATATAGTCTATTTTATTAAAAACCGGTTTTTAGTTAAGGGTAAAGTTCTTGTACAAATAATCTTAACATACTAAACATACAAATTGAAGGAAAACTCAAAAAGACAAGGTGGCATTTTTGTAATTATCAATAACTTTCAAAGTTACTCTACAAATATACCTAAAAAAACCTAACCACTCCCCCACCCAAAAAAAAAAACCTAAACCCCCCCCCCCACCCCCCAAAAACCTAAAAAAAACCTACCCCCCCACCCCCCAAAAACCTAAAAAAAAACCTAACCCCCCCCCCCCCCACCCCCCCAAAAACCTAAAAAAACCTAACCCCCCCCCCCCCCCACCCCCCAAAAACCTAAAAAAAACCTAACCCCCCCCCCCCCCCCACCCAAGCTAAAATGCTAAAAACTAAACCCCCAAAAAACCTAAAAAAATCTAAAAAAATAAAAAAAAACACACAAATTATTTTATTTTATTTTTTTAACATTTTTTATTAAAAAATCGCTACTTTTAGTAGCAGCAAAAAAAAAAATTTTTTTTTTTTTTTTGCTAACGAAATGTAGCGATTTTTTAATAAAAAATGTTAAAAAATTTTTTTGTTTTTTTTAGGTATTTTTGGTTGTAACTTTGATAGTTGGTGGTAATTACAAAAATGCCACCTTGTCTTTTTGGGTTTTCCTTCAATTTGTATGTTTAGTATGTTAAGATTATTTGTATTTGATCTTTTGCCTTTTAGTTAATCGGGTTTATTCAGATTGACGGTTTTTTTGTTTGATTCGTTTAATCCCAATTAATAACCAAAACCAAACTTTGGCTAAAACTTTTGCTTAGAGATAATGAAATTGAGATATAAATACATGAAATGGAAGTATAAATACATAAAATGAAGGTATAAAATACGAAATACATGAAGTGAAGATATAAAAGTGAGTAAACTTCCGTTTTGCTCCCTGTGGTTTGGTCACTTTAACGGTTTTGCCCAAAACCTTTAAAAATAGCCATTTTACTCCCTGATCTATGAAGCTTATTTCTATTTCACTCCCCGCCTCTAACGCCATCCATTTCCAACGTTATAACACAGTCACGTGCCCCTCACATGAGGGGCAAATCTACCTTTTCCCATCCTCCCTCTTAAGAACTGATATCTTGTTTCCTTTTAAAAACCCTAATTTCTCACCACCAACAACCACCACCACCTACTGTCACTAGCACCAACAGTCGCGACCTCCTGCCATCAACACTAACAACCAGCCAACACAAACGTGGTTCATCTACAATCACATATTTTAGAAGCTGAATTTATGGGGTAAATTGGTATACTGCAAGTAAAATAACCAAAAATCAAAGTTGGAGCAAGAATCAATGGGTTCATGTGTTCAAATCGGAAAACGGATATGAAGAGATTTGGGTTTCAAACCAGATCCGGTCAAAATCAACTGATGTGGAGCGACTTCCACAACAGGTTCATGTGTTCAAATCGGTGGACCGATGTGAAACAACGCGAGGTTCAGCCCAGATCCACTTAAAATCGTCGACGCTGTTCATTCAGAAAGATGAAACTAACTGCCACATTGGTTTCATGTGTTCGAAGCGGTGGAGCGATGTGGTGTTCAGCCCGGAGCCGCTCAAAATCGCATGACAAAGGTGAAATCCTTTTCTATAGTTGTCTCTGTGTTACTTTTCTATAGTTGTCTCTGTGTTACCTCACAAAGCAAATCTAAGATGGTGGATGAAAATGGTTGAAGGAGAGGTATAAGTGCTAAAAAACAAAGGTTTGATGGTTTTTTTATGCAAAAGCTGAAACCTTAGATCCTGTTCATCAATTTAATAATTCTCAAAATGGTTAAAGTGTTTGCTGGAATTCAGATCAAAATTGAGAAATCAACAGAGGGATAAAATGGTGTTGACAGGTTGTTAGAGAGAGATAGAATCATGGTGGTGGTGGCACTGGGGTGGTGGGTGACGGGCGGTGTCCGGTGGTGTAGAAGAGAGAGGGAGCTCTTGTAGAGAGAGAGAGTAAATACTGAATTTGTTATATGTGTGGTATGTATATATATAGGAAAAGACTAAAATGCCCCTCATGTGAGGGGCATGTGACCAGGATTTAACAGTTGAATTGGATGGCGTTAGGGGCGGGGAGTGAAATAGAGATAAGCTTCATAGATCAGGGAGTAAAATGGCTATTTTTAAAGGTTTGGGGCAAAACCGTTAAAGTGACCAAACCACAGGGAGCAAAACGGAAGTTTACTCTATAAAAGCTATAAATATATAAAAATATGAATGGCTCGGTTTGATAAATTTGGTTAAATGAGGGTACAAAGAAATTAGATAACCGATTTTAGTTCATTCAGGTTTCGGTTAATTCAGTTTTTTGATGATTTCGGTTCAGTTTTGTCTGTTTTTTGTTTAGTTTCGATTAACGATTCAATTATTGCTCACCCTTAAACATTCTTAATCACATAACCCAAAAAATAAAATAAAAAAAAACTATAGCAATAGTATACTCAAATTAAAAAGAATAAAATACATGTTTTTAGTGTAGTTTTTTTAAATATTAACGTACAAAAAAGTTATAATCGTTTAAAATCATGGGGGGTAGTTAGTTTTTTTTATAAGGAGATAAAATGTAACTACGAATTACTTATCGTTTAAAAATCTTGGGGTACATTACACGCCAGTTTGGGGGGATTCCCCGACGGCGAAAACGGAAACTTAAAATCGGGCAACCTGAGATCCCCAAACGACCGAACTCCCTTAATATAAAGTTAATCATTTCTAATGAACAACTTATTAGTATGTTCCATATGATCATACCACTTTCTGAACATCTAAAACAAGCGACTTCGACCGGCATGCGAAATGGTGCACGGAAGCCAAACTAAAATCTGACACTAAAATAATACCCACAGCCCTACTGTTATGCTATAGGTCGATTCTCAGATGACTATTCTCATCTGAACCCGAGTTATTGCAATTACCGAGTTAAAACCCATATTCGATAATTAACCAAACACGAACTGATACCAGGACTGAAGTGATAGAGCCTTAATACATATGCATCTTGTGCTTGCTGTGCTTATATACTACGTGAGTTTCCTTACCCCATTTTCGAGCTGTTTTCCAGTTTTACATGGGGTGAATGGCATGTTACTGTAAGGCCCTTATCGATTATTAATACTTCATATAATATATAGCACATTTATGATGCCAATATTTCAAAACATCTATAAACCGATATTTACATAGACTTCAAAACCTTCAAACGAAGTTTACACAATTTAGAACATATTGTTTACTAGCATATACTTAACTTGCAAAACATTTGTACAATATTTACAAACATTTGATAATAACTACTCCAAAGTATTTAGTGCCAAAAGTTATAGTTTTCATTTGCGGAAGCTTCTTTTCATGCATGTGTTCGGTTCTTTAGCCATGCTTGATCGTCATCCGCAAGTTCATACTCTTCACCTATAATCAAAATCATCAATTATTAGTTATAAGAAGTTATAATGTGCATTTACAAGTCCCTAAGCTGAAACAAATCACAAAAACAACTTTTGCTGGCATATTGGTTTGTCGCGGGGCGCGACAAGGAGAGCTTTGGCTCTCGCGCGCCGCGAACAACGTCGCGTTGCGCGACAGGCATAGGGGTTTGCCGTCGCGTGGCGCGACACCCTACTTTCGACAGAAAGTTCAGTTCCAAGACCTGCATTTTTCCAGCTCAACTAAACTTTACGAAATCAATCATAACTTCTTCTTTATTGATCCAAATTAGGTCACGTTTCTTCCTACGTGATCGTAATTCGATCCTTTATAACATAGAATTAAAATCCAACATTCACATGAGCAAATTTCTTGAATTTAAGCCCTCGGTTTATAAAAATTTTCATAATTATTCGACCCATTCACAAGTATGAACAATAAACTTAGTTTTTAACTCCTAAACTTCTATACAACTAACATATATATAACATACCTAAAATGACGGCGCGTTATACATGCAATTTATTTGCCCTTACTTAAATGGATATGTTTAAATGCGATATCATTTCAACGTCTTTATTCATGTAATCTTTTCGGATTACATCAAGACATCCTATTGGCCCGTTTAGCTTTATTAGCGAAATCCATCGCTTCAATTCCCCAAAGTTTCATTACTTTGGTTGTTTGGACCTGCTTGGTTTCCTTAACGACATCCGTCGCTTTATCTTACCAAACAATCATCAATTGAGTTAGATTGACCCGTTTGACTATTATAGTGAAATCCATCACTTTTATTATATAATCATAACTTTAAACTCTTATTTAAATTGTTCGGTTTGTCTATACGGAATCCACCGTTTTGACACTCTCTGAACTTCATAACGATACATTTATCATTAATAGAATTGGAATTAAATAACTAACAATTTCTACAAAGCGTATAGCCACGTACCTTTAAAGCTTTCCTTTCAACCGATTATCTGCTCCTCCTTGATTACTAGACGATCCACCCAAATTGCCTATAAAATCCATTTGGACATATCGCTTAGAATTCATATTTCTATATTCAACATTCAATGCTTTCAACTAGTCAAATAAGTGATTCTTTCATAATTCTCACTTATTTCAAGTTCATTCAAGCATTCTATCAAATATCTTGTGTGCGTAATT
This sequence comes from Helianthus tuberosus, assembly GCA_030545235.1. Classification (NCBI taxonomy): domain Eukaryota; kingdom Viridiplantae; phylum Streptophyta; class Magnoliopsida; order Asterales; family Asteraceae; genus Helianthus; species Helianthus tuberosus. The sequence goes on from JARYGA010038529.1 coordinate 20,335, forward strand.
AGTATCCTAACACTATCATGTTCATGATTAATGACTTTAACCATGTTAAAGCATAGTATTTCAATTCATATATCAAGAATACCATAACCACACTTAAACTTACTTCCAAACATTCAAGTAACACTAAATCATCCTTACAATTTAAGTGTTCTTCATTCTATTCACAAAACCCATATAATCACTCATAGGCCAACATTGAAATCAATAGATTATAACATGAATCTATCAAATTCTTGTATAAGACTTGTTCTTAGAAGTGTAATCATCCTTATTTAACCATAAAATCAAACTATCATTCAAGAATCTAAGTTATGATAATTCATGTAGAATCAAACATCACCAAAAATCAAATTTAAACATACCTTGTGATATATTAACTATGATGATCACGAATTCAGCCTTGAATCGAGTTAAATTCTGTTTTGTTCTTTGATTTTTATGAGATTTGAGTGAGTTTAGGGTTTTGAGATGAGCTCTGTTTCTTGTCTGTGTTTGATCGACCAGGGGAACACACACACAAAGTGTGTTTTAAACTTATCCAAGTTTTAACAAAACAACTTTCAAAAATATCTAAGTTAGTACCTCTAGTTAGTAAGTTATGTAAAATGGTTAGAATCCTCTGATTCCCCGTCTTTTTATGACAAGATTTTAACTAGGTTAGTTATTCCTAGTTT